>OY804577.1:7493162-7684177 GCA_963680875.1 Bathymodiolus brooksi
ACCTGTCGGGTTTTCTATAAGAGGCAAGAACTGCCGTATAGTGGTGTCCAACACGTATTGATTATACGAGTAACCTGTCGGGTGTTCTATAAGAGGTAAGAACTGCCGTATAGTGGTGTCCAACACGTATTGATTATAAATACGAGTAACCTGTCGGGTGTTCTATAAGAGGCAAGAACTGCCGTATAGTGGTGTCCAACACGTATTGATTATACGAGTAACCTGTCGGGTGTTCTACGAGAGGCAAGAACTGCCGTATAGTGGTGTCCAACACGTATTGATTATACGAGTAACCTGTCGCGTGTTCTATGAGAGGCAAGAACTGCCGTATAGTGGTGTCCAACACGTATTGATTATACGAGTAACCTGTCGCGTGTTCTATGAGAGGCAAGAACTGCTTACCCTTCGCGAACATCTGAGTGCACCCCGGTTTTTTTGTGGAGTCCGTGTTGCTCGTCTTTTTAGTTTTTTGTGTTGTCCTATTATACATTCATAGTTCCATGTTGTGATGTCCGTTGCGATTTCCGCATAAAACGATGTTTTTCTACGTCTTGTGTATGGTGGCGTCCAACAGCTATTGTGGTGTGTGTTTTGTTTTGTTTGTCTTCGTCTTGTGCATGGTGGTGTCCAACAGCTATTGTGGTGTGTGTTTTATTTTGCTTGTCTTCCTCTTGTGTATGGTGGTGTCCAACAGCTATTGTGGTGTGTTTTTTGTTTTGTTTGTCTTCGTCTTGTGCATGGTGGTGTCCAACAACTATTGTGGTGTGTGTTTTGTTTTGTTTGTCTTCGTCTTGTGCATGGTGGTGTCCAACAGCTATTGTGGTGTGTGTTTTATTTTCCTTGTCTTCGTCTTGTGCATGGTGGTGTCAAACAGCTATTGTGGTGTGCTTTCTGTTTTGTTTTTCTTCGTCTTGTGTATGGTGGTGTCCAACAGCTATTGTGGTGTGTGTTTTGTTTTGTTTTTCTTCGTCTTGTGTATGGTGGTGTCCAACAGCTATTGTGGTGTGTTTTATTTTCCTTGTCTTCGTCTTGTGCATGGTGGTGTCAAACAGCTATTGTGGTGTGCTTTCTGTTTTGTTTTTCTTCGTCTTGTGTATGGTGGTGTCCAACAGCTATTGTGGTGTGTGTTTTGTTTTGTTTGGCTTCGTCTTGTGCATGGTGATGTCCAACAGCTATTGTGGTGTGTGTTTTATTTTGCTTGTCTTCCTCTTGTGTATGGTGGTGTCCAACAGCTATTGTGGTGTGTGTTTTATTTTCCGTGTCTTCGTCTTGTGTATGATGGTGTCCAACAGCTATTGTGGTGTGTGTTTTATTTTGCTTGTCTTCCTCTTGTGTATGGTGGTGTCCAACATCTATTGTGGTGTGTGTTTTATTTTCCGTGTCTTCGTCTTGTGTATGATGGTGTCCAACAGCTATTGTGGTGTGTGTTTAATTTCCTTGTCTTCGTCTTGTGCATAGTGGTGTCAAACAGCTAGTGTGGTGTGTGCTTTGTTTTGTTTGTCTTCGTATTGTGCATGGTGGTGTCCAACAGCTATTGTGGTGTGCTTTCTGTTTTATTTGTCTTGGTCTTGTGTATGGTGGTGTCCAACAGCTATTGTGGTGTGCTTTCTGTTTTATTTGTCTTGGTCGTGTGTATGGTGGTGTCCAACAGCTATTGTGGTGTGTGTTTTGTTTTGTTTGTCTTCGTCCCGTGTATGGCGGTGTCCAACAGCTATTGTGGTGTGTTTTTGCTTTCTTTGTCTTCAACCTGTGCATGGTGGTACCCAACAGCTACTGTATGTGTGTGTTTTGTTTTGTTTGTCTTCGTCTTGTGCACGGTGGTGGTCAACAGCTATTGTGGTGTGTGTTTTGTTTTGTTTGTGTTCGTCTTGGGGATGGTGGTGTCCAACAGCTATTGAGGTGTGTTTTTTGTTTTGTTTTTCTTCGTCTTGTGCATGGTGGTGTCCAACAGCTATTGTGGTGTGTGCTTTGTTTTGTTTGTCTTTGTCTCGTGTATGGCGGTGTCCAACAGCTATTGTGGTGTGTTTTTGCTTTCTTTGTCTTCAACCTGTGCATGGTGGTATCCAACAGCTACTGTATGCGTGTGTTTTGTTTTGTTTGTCTTCGTCTTGTGTATAGTGGTGTCCAACAGCTATCGTTGTGTGTTTTTGGTTTGTTTGTCTTCGTCTTGTGCATGGTGGTGTCCAACAGCTATTGTGGTGCGTGTTTTGTTTTGTTTGTCTTCGTCTTGGCGATGGTGGTGTCCAACAGCTATTGTGTTGTGTGTTTTGTTTTGCTTGTCTTCCTCTTGTGTATGGTGGTGTCCAACAGCTATTGTGGTGTGTTTTCTGAGTTGCTTGTCTCCGTCTTGTGTATAGTGGTTTCCAACAGCTATTGTGGTGTGTTTTGTTTTGTTTGTCTTCGTCTTGTGCATGGTGGTGTCCAACAGCTATTGTGGTGTGTTTTCAACTTTGTTTGTCTTCGTCTTGTGTATGGTGGTGTTCAACATCTATTGTGGTGTGTGTTTTGTTTTGTTTGTCTCCGTCTTGTGTATGGTGGTGTCCAACAGCATTGTGGTGTGTTTTGTTTTGTTTTTCTTCGTCTTGTGCATGATGGTGTCCAACAGCTATTGTGGTGTGTGTTTTGTTTTGTTTGTCTTTGTCTTGTGCATGGTGGTGTCCAACAGCTATTGTGTGTATGTTGTGTTCTGTTTGTCTTCGTCTTGTGCATGGTGGTGTCCAACAGCTATTGTGGTGTGCTTTCTGTTTTATTTGTCTTGGTCTTGTGCATGGTGGTGTCCAACAGCTATTGTGTTGTGTGTTTTGTTTTGTTTGTCTTCGTCTTGTGCATGGTGGTGTCCAACAGCTATTGTGGTGTGCTTTCTGTTTTATTTGTCTTCGTCTTGTGCATGGTGGCGTCCAACAGCTATTGTGGTGTATGTTTTATTTTCCTTGTCTTCGTCTTGTGTATGGTGGTGTCCAACAGCTATTGTGGTGTGTTTGTTGTTTTGTTTTTCTTCGTCTTGTGCATGGTGGTGTCCAACAGCTATTGTGGTGTGTGTTTTATTTTCCTTGTCTTCGTCTTGTGTATGGTGGTGTCCAACAGCTATTGTGGTGTGTTTTTTGTTTTGTTTTTCTTCGTCTTGTGCATGGTGGTGTCCAACAGCTATTGTGGTGTGTGTTTTGTTTTGTTTGTCTTCGTCTTGTGCATGGTGGTGTCCAACAGCTATTGTGGTGTGCTTCCTGTTTTATTTGTCTTGGTCTTGTGCATGATGGTGTCCAACAGCTATTGTGGTGTGTTTTTTGTTTTGTTTTGTCTTCGTCTTGTGTATGGTGGTATCCAACAGCTATTGTGGTGTGTGTTTTGTTTTGTCTTCGTCTTGTGTATGGTGGTGTCCAACAGCTATTGTGGTGTGCTTCCTGTTTTATTTGTCTTGGTCTTGTGCATGATGGTGTCCAACAGCTATTGTGGTGTGTTTTTTGTTTTGTTTTGTCTTCGTCTTGTGTATGGTGGTATCCAACAGCTATTGTGGTGTGTGTTTTGTTTTGTCTTCGTCTTGTGTATGGTGGTGTCCAACAGCTATTGTGGTGTGTTTTGTTTTGGTTTTCTTCGTCTTGTGTATGGTGGTGTCCAACAGCTATTGTGGTGTGTTTTGTTTTGTCTTCGTCTTGTGTATGGTGGTGTCCAACAGCTATTGTGGTGTGTTTTGTTTTGTTTTGTCTTCCTCTTGTGTATGGTGGTGTCCAACAGCTATTGTGGTGTGTTTTGTTTTGTCTTCGTCTTGTGTATGGTGGTGTCCAACAGCTGTTGTGGTGTGTTTTGTTTTGTTTTGTCTTCCTCTTGTGTATGGTGGTGTCCAACAGCTATTGTGGTGTGTTTTGTTTTGTCTTCGTCTTGTGTATGGTGGTGTCCAACAGCTATTGTGGTGTGTTTTGTTTTGGTTTTCTTCGTCTTGTGTATGGTGGTGTCCAACAGCTATTGTGGTGTGTTTTGTTTTGTTTTGTCTTCCTCTTGTGTATGGTGGTGTCCAACAGCTATTGTGGTGTGTTTTGTTTTGATTTTCTTCGTCTTGTGTATGGTGGTGTCCAACAGCTATTGTGGTGTGTTTTGTTTTGTTTTTCTTCGTCTTGTGTATGGTGGTGTCCAACAGCTATTGTGGTGTGTTTTGTTTTGTCTTCGTCTTGTGTATGGTGGTGTCCAGATTGTACCGGTATATATCTAATTAAGTGCACAAAACACTTTTCTGGAATAAGGCTGAATGCCAAAGGATTGACAAAACGAACATTTTAAAAATCGTTGGAAGCAAGAAAACCTAAACAGGATAGCTTAAATCGACCAAGATTCTTTGTGGTTGAGGGTGATAAACATAACTTTGTATAATGCATTATATTTAGGAACAGTAAATTTCAAATATGAATGTATCTTATAAATCACGAGTGTACCACAGCACTGGCTACTGGGTGGATGACAACCTCGGGGAGTAATTGTCCACCAGCACAGGTGAAATGTATTTTTTTCGCACGTTTTGAAATATTTTGGGAACATGTTGATGTTAAATAAATATAGATATATGGCCTTTATGACCTGTTCTTGACAAAGTTCAAGCTTGTCATCATTTCTTATAGTTTTTATTATTGTCAATTGCCGGAGGATTTTTTATAAATGTTATAAGAATGTAAAATTTAGATTAATAACTGTGTAATAAACACATAATTCTTTATCTTTATGGAAATTAATTCTCTTTTTGTGTGAGATTTCAGAGAGGAAACAACGATGAATAAAACGGTATGTTTGTCTCAAGAAATTCTGTTATATATGTTTTGAATCTAAATGTTTATTGAATACTTAACAATATGTGTCAAGGTGGCAAACGATATTTTTCCATTCTGAACATAACGCTGTCGATCTATAGTATTAGTAAGAGTGAAACACATACATTATGTTTGTTCTAGTTAAGCGCGAACTTATAGAATCGTGTTACTAGTAGCATCTTTCCGTTTCTACTTGAGAAACCCGGGTACGGAGTCTGTGTTTTGTGAATAAAGGAACAAGTTAGCGAGGAGGTAGTCATGAACCGTAAATCAAAAGAAAGACAGACAATGCATTATACAGAAAACTAATGACGGAGCAACACGAAATCCCAATAAAACAGAGGTGAACTCATGTGCTCCGGAAGGGTAGGTAATTATTGGGCCACTATGATCATCCGTCGTGTTAAAAGTGTGGCAAATCCAAAGACAAATTTAGTATGTAACATTTATTGATTTGAAGAAATGAATACTATGGGTATCATTCATTGAGGAAGTTTCCATGTCTCTGTTTCACTAAAAGATCCTGTAATTTTACGTTAATTTATTTCCTCTGTTACCAACTGGTGTGTTAACGCGCCATATTCTGGAACTTTTCTTGGTGAAAATAGTGCCAACACGTCCATCTTCGTGTGTGCGACATCATTGTCATGGTTACGAGTCATCGGGCTTAACAAAACGACAAGGTTTTACAACATAATTTGTCAATGAGGTGGGTTGTTTATATTCCACCTAATAGTGAATGTGTATGGCAATATTTGCTGGTATTGATGGCCTAATGGATTTACTATAAACATGGCACAAAGTTTTCAAACTTTTATTTATTGTGATTAAAACATTTGATTGTAACTGGGGCGTATGGAAAGAAGACTTGCTAATAATAACGTTTCCTGGGCCGCTACAACTGTCTATTACACATCTGTTTGGGATTACTGTGGATTATTCATTTATCCAATATTTAATGCATTTTTATACGTGTCAGTATGCGTTGCCCAGGAAACTGTAAGTGATTTTTAAAGAATGAATGCTTTTGTTTGGTTGGCTAATTCAAGTCATACGTTCATGGGTTCAAAAAAAACACCACCAACATTTCCATGACGTCATTATGTTGTTGTCACTTGTATTTTCCCAGAAAACTAATTTATTAAATATTTTGACAGTAAATTAAAATTAATTTGTAGGTACTACGTAAACATGAAACAAAATACGACAATTCAATTTGTATATTACTATTCAAAACACGTACACAGTTTTGTTTATATATTTCCTTGTTCATTGTGATATGTTCATTTGTACTGTTGTAATCTATAATTACATGAATGTCTTCTATCTCTGTAAGTATAGGAGTTTACCATGTAATTTAACATTTGTTTTGTATAGAGGGCCGATCATTTTTCTTTTAGGGGGCTATATTTTCCCCCTATATTGAAAAAAAGTTTGGAGATACAAAGGAGTAATCAGAAGTCGTAAACGAAGGACATACTATACAATGACCAAGAGAAAAAGACAAAAGGACAAACAATGATTTGAGAAACACTACACAGAAAACTAAAGATCGAACAACACAAACCCCACCAAAAACGGAAAGGAGGGTTAACTCAGGTATTAATGACCTGTGACTGCTTGTTTAGGTCAGATGTAAGCAATTGTATTTGAAAAAGAAAACT
The DNA here is from genome assembly GCA_963680875.1 of Bathymodiolus brooksi. Taxonomy (NCBI): domain Eukaryota; kingdom Metazoa; phylum Mollusca; class Bivalvia; order Mytilida; family Modiolidae; genus Bathymodiolus; species Bathymodiolus brooksi. The sequence continues at coordinate 7,499,617 of OY804577.1, forward strand.
AGGGTTCTATGTATTCTTTAAAGGGATATTAAAGCTCGTTTTAACATATATTTTTTCATATTCTTTAAAGGGATATTAAAGCTCGTTTTAACATATATGTTTTCATATTCTTTAAAGGGATATTAAAGCTCGTTTTAACATATATTTTTTCATATTCTTTAAAGGGATATTAAAGCTCGTTTTAACATATATTTTTCATATTCTTTAAAGGGATATTAAAGCTCGTTTTAACATAATTTTTTTCATATTCTTTAAAGGGATATTAAAGCTCGTTTTAACATATATTCTTTAAAGGGATATTAAAGCTCGTTTTAACATATATTTTTTCATATTCTTTAAAGGGATATTAAAGCTCGTTTTAACATATATTTTTTCATATTCTTTAAAGGGATATTAAAGCTCGTTTTAACATATATTTTTTCATATTCTTTAAAGGGATATTAAAGTTCGTTTTAACATATATTTTTTCATATTCTTTAAAAGGATATTAAAGCTCGTTTTAACATATATTTTTTTCATATTCTTTAAAGGGATATTAAAGCTCGTTTTAACATATATTTTTTCATATTCTTTAAAGGGATATTAAAGTTCGTTTTAACATATATTTTTTCATATTCTTTAAAGGGATATTAAAGCTCGTTTTAACATATATTTTTTCATATTCTTTAAAGGGATATTAAAGCTCGTTTTAACATATATTTTTTCATATTCTTTAAAGGGATATTAAAGCTCGTTTTAACATATATTTTTTCATATTCTTTAAAGGGATATTAAAGTTCGTTTTAGCATATATTTTTTCATATTCTTTAAAGGGATATTAAAGTTCGTTTTTACATATATTTTTTTCATATTCTTTAAAGGGATATTAAAGCTCGTTTTAACATATATTTTTTTCATATTCTTTAAAGGGATATTAAAGCTCGTTTTAACATATTTTTTTTCATATTCTTTAAAGGGATATTAAAGTTCGTTTTAGCATATATTTTTTCATATTCTTTAAAGGGATATTAAAGCTCGTTTTAGCATATATATTTTCATATTCTTTAAAGGGATATTAAAGCTCGTTTTAACATATTTTTTCATATTCTTTAAAGGGATATTAAAGCTCATTTTAACATAATTTTTTTCATATTCTTTAAAGGGATATTAAAGCTCGTTTTAACATATATTCTTTAAAAGGATATTAAAGCTCGTTTTAACATATATTTTTTCATATTCTTTAAAGGGATATTAAAGCTCGTTTTAACATATATGTTTTCATATTCTTTAAAGGGATATTAAAGCTCGTTTTAACATATATTTTTTCATATTCTTTAAAGGGATATTAAAGCTCGTTTTAACATATATTTTTTCATATTCGTTAAAGGGATATTAAAGCTCGTTTTAACATAATTTTTTTCATATTCTTTAAAGGGATATTAAAGCTCGTTTTAACATATATTCTTTAAAGGGATATTAAAGCTCGTTTTAACATATATTTTTTCATATTCTTTAAAGGGATATTAAAGCTCGTTTTAACATATATTTTTTCATATTCTTTAAAGGGATATTAAAGCTCGTTTTAACATATATTTTTTCATATTCTTTAAAGGGATATTAAAGTTCGTTTTAACATATATTTTTTCATATTCTTTAAAAGGATATTAAAGTTCGTTTTAACATATATTGTTTTCATATTCTTTAAAGGGATATTAAAGCTGGTTTTAACATATATTTTTTCATATTCTTTAAAGGGATATTAAAGTTCGTTTTAACATATATTTTTTCATATTCTTTAAAGGGATATTAAAGCTCGTTTTAACATATATTTTTTCATATTCTTTAAAGGGATATTAAAGCTCGTTTTAACATATATTTTTTCATATTCTTTAAAGGGATATTAAAGCTCGTTTTAACATATATTTTTTCATATTCTTTAAAGGGATATTAAAGTTCGTTTTAGCATATATTTTTTCATATTCTTTAAAGGATATTAAAGTTCGTTTTTACATATATTTTTTTCATATTCTTTAAAGGGATATTAAAGCTCGTTTTAACATATATTTTTTTCATATTCTTTAAAGGGATATTAAAGCTCGTTTTAACATATATTTTTTCATATTCTTGAAAGGGATATTAAAGTTCGTTTTAGCATATATTTTTTCATATTCTTTAAAGGGATATTAAAGCTCGTTTTAACATATATATTTTCATATTCTTTAAAGGGATATTAAAGCTCGTTTTAACATATTTTTTCATATTCTTTAAAGGGATATTAAAGCTCATTTTAACATATATTTTTTTCATATTCTTTAAAGGGATATTAAAGCTCGTTTTAACATATATATTTTCATATTCTTTAAAGGGATATTAAAGCTCGTTTTAACATATATTTTATCATATTCTTTAAAGGGATATTAAAGTTCGTTTTAACATAAATATTTTCATATTCTTTAAAGGGATATTAAAGCTCGTTTTAGCATATATTTTTTCATATTCTTTAAAGGGATATTAAAGTTCGTTTTAACATATATTTTTCATATTCTTTAAAGGGATATTAAAGCTCGTTTTAACATATATTTTTTTCATATTCTTTAAAGGGATATTAAAGTTCGTTTTAACATATATTTTTTCATATTCTTTAAAAGGATATTAAAGTTCGTTTTAACATATATTTTTTTCATATTCTTTAAAGGGATATTAAAGCTCGTTTTAACATATATTTTTTCATATTCTTTAAAGGGATATTAAAGTTCGTTTTAACATATATTTTTTCATATTCTTTAAAGGGATATTAAAGCTCGTTTTAACATATATTTTTTCATATTCTTTAAAGGGATATTAAAGCTCGTTTTAACATATATTTTTTCATATTCTTTAAAGGGATATTAAAGCTCGTTTTAACATATATTTTTTCATATTCTTTAAAGGGATATTAAAGTTCGTTTTAGCATATATTTTTTCATATTCTTTAAAGGGATATTAAAGTTCGTTTTTACATATATTTTTTTCATATTCTTTAAAGGGATATTAAAGCTCGTTTTAACATATATTTTTTTCATATTCTTTAAAGGGATATTAAAGCTCGTTTTAGCATATATTTTTTCATATTCTTTAAAGGGATATTAAAGTTCGTTTTAGCATATATTTTTTCATATTCTTTAAAGGGATATTAAAGCTCGTTTTAACATATATATTTTCATATTCTTTAAAGGGATATTAAAGCTCGTTTTAACATATTTTTTCATATTCTTTAAAGGGATATTAAAGCTCATTTTAACATATATTTTTTTCATATTCTTTAAAGGGATATTAAAGCTCGTTTTAACATATATATTTTCATATTCTTTAAAGGGATATTAAAGCTCGTTTTAACATATATTTTATCATATTCTTTAAAGGGATATTAAAGCTCGTTTTAACATAAATATTTTCATATTCTTTAAAGGGATATTAAAGCTCGTTTTAACATATATTTTTTCATATTCTTTAAAGGGATATTAAAGTTCGTTTTAACATATATTTTTTCATATTCTTTAAAGGGATATTAAATAAAGGTAATAACAAAATTACCGAACTCCGAACAATCTTACAAAGGGAAAGTCAAAACTCATAATTATATAAACAGACAAAATCAGTCAACAACCGGAAAACTGTGAAAACCGTAATGACCCTGACTTGGTACAGGCATTTCTAAAGAAATGGTGGGTTGAATCAGATTTTAAGGCGCCAAACCTCCCGCTCTCATTACGGTTCAAAGGTTCCGGCTGTCACTGTAACAGTATTTAAATACAGGAACAAAATAGGTATAATAGTTGTCAAAGCAGTACCATATTCGGTGACGTAAATGTCAAAAATATTTTTACGTCACACATTGACAAAAAAATTGTTGACATTTGTGACTTCTTTATCTTTATACATTTTCACTATATGAAAATGCATCGCTTATAATTTTTTCTGCAGAGACGGAATATATTTCGACAAGATATTGGTATCGGAATATAAACTTTTTAAGAGATCGAATAAGGCGAATCTTTTTATAGCCCTGGTCCAGTAGCCTGTTTCTCAGATGAAGATGACGTTTCAGGAAATCAGAATAATTGCTACTGGCCCTTGCATAGCGAATCAATTGCGAGATGTAAACACCATATGCAGGAGAAGCTGGTATATTGCTGCACATGTTTGGAAAATTTATGATTTTAAAATTGAAGTCGTCCCGCTTATCATAAATTTTAGTACTGAGTTGACCACTGTGGTCAAATTCGAGGTATAAGTCCAAAAATGATGCGGACGAAGCTGTATCGGTGGTCTCTTTAACTTCCAGCTCTGGAGGATATATCAATGGAAGAAATTCTGCAAATCTAGAATTATTGATAGATAAAACGTCATCAATATACCTGTATGTGAAATTAAAGGCTCTAGCCTCATGAATCTTCTTATCTTTTACAAGCTTTTGAAGAAACTCCGACTCATATGAGTATAAAAATAAATCGGCTAGAAGAGGGGCACAATTCGTACCCATTGGTATGCCGACGACCTGCTGAAACAGTGTCCCTCCAAAGGAGACAAATATGTTATCGATGAGGAACTCCAGCATACTGATCACTTGTTCCTCGGAGTAGCATGCTTTACCTTTATGAATTTTGTTTGAAAAATATGTGGAATTGTAGCCTAACACAACAAATTTTGAGCCATAGTTTCTATGACTAAAAGCTTTATGAATTGTTTCTTTTAAGCGGGTTTTTAATTTGTCATGCGGTAGGGTGGTATATAGAGTTGAAAAATCAAAAGTTTTGATGGAGGATACCTGAGAGAAAGATCTTGATTTCAGGTTATCCAAAAGATCTTTAGAGTTTTTCAAAATCCACATGTGATTTATGCCACTACGCGAGTAAACAGTTTCACAATATTTCTGTTGTCCCTCTTTTACTGCAGACAGAATCTTTGTCAGGTGAATAGACAATTCTTTCGTCGAACAAGTTGATGATCCCGCTATGTACCTTTCTTTGTATGGTGTCTTATGGAGTTTAGGTATCCAATATAAATAGGGTAAATCCTCAGACTCTTTACCAGAGGGAATGTTTAAAGAGGTCATGAATGATCTGTGGTTAGCTAGGATTTCATCTTTGTCGAACGAAGTTGGTTTGTATGTGATATTACTAGAGGTGTTGCTATTTATGCCTAATTCCTTGATTAGGCATTCGAAGTAATATGATTTACATACAAACACGATATTGTTGGAAGCCTTGTCAGCAGGAACGATAACATATTTGTCATGAAGAGAGGAAAGACACTTAACAGCTTCTTGGTCTTTAAATACAGACTTAGGTCGACTATTAACACAATTTTTGAGTTTGTGAATCCGACCTTGTACTAGAGACCTAATTGTTCTAACCCAGTCTGACAAGGACTCTAACTCAGGATCTTGATCTACTTCTCTCTTTATCCACCTTCTGGCATAATCTTCAACAGCATCCATAATTATCTTGAAATTATGTTTCCAATTGATGTGTTGAGGTTCTCTGAATTTAGGACCATGAGAAATCACCTTTCGGAGACTCTCATGTTGAATGATATTCAGATCACCAGTGATTACATGTCCAGATGGGTTGTATTGAAAAGGAGAGTGGGAGCAGTCACAAGTCAGAGGGTTCTTAAGGTACTCTTCTATGTTAATATCTTGCAATGCTTCTTTGTAGTTGAAAATTTTACGGCCAATGCTGTTAGTGTAGCTATAGGAGACAATGGGAACAGATTGATTTTTGAAATATGGTGGAATTTCTTTTACGACCTCTTTTCTATTAAGAATGTTGCTGATGTTAATAGCATCGATTCCTTTGTTAGCAAACGGAATATGGAGGAATTTTCTGTTGTTTTCATGAAGAGGTTCAGATCGAACTGGTTTAAAAAGACGAAAGGACGCCACGTCACATATAATACTAGACAATCTGTACTTAGGAGAAAAAGGATCTACGCCTCCTTTGTCAAGTCCAAAATCCCTAAGATCTTTCAGGTAGTTTACAGGTAGTGAAAATAAGATTGTACGAATATGATGAATTCCAAGAGGTTTCTGTATATTAGAAAGTAAATCATTAAAAGTATCTTGTAACGTTCTTGGTTTAGAGGACTTTTTAACATTAGGATGTTGAATTCTTTTATGACCATGGCTACGCTTAGTTCTTGGAATAGTATTAAAAAGGCTCATCACGTTGATTTCGTTGCATCCAGGACTTTGATGTTATCATTGCAACCGTAAGGCATTGCAGTGCCTAATTCTTTTATCCAGAACAACTCTCTATCGGTGCGGTAAGGTGTACTAAGAATAGGACTGTTTGTATGATGGTAAATCTTCTCGATGATTCGAACTTTCATCGTCAAACAGCGGTCATGACCCGGTTGATTGAAATGATTATACAAAATCCTGTATTTGAGATCTTTGCATCATATCGATGTTGGCTCATCCTACTTCGCAATGTTTGACGAGTTTCACCAACATACAAAAGTCCACAGAGTGTACATTCTATACCGTAAATGACATTTTTAGTAGAACAGTCCAGAGGTTCAAACGATTTGGTGTAGTACGTTTTTCCAGTTAAATTACTTGTAAATTCAGGAGAAGTTATTAGCATGACGCATGTTTTACAAGTATTATTTTTGTCAGTTTTTATTTTGCAAGTAGTAATGCGTGGAGAAGAGTCACAAGTACCTGGAGATTTAAGACAGTCCGAAATATTAATAGAACAAGATTTTAAAATTTGATACGAATCTGAAGTTTTGAAATAATAATTACCCTCTGGCTGAACGTAAGACAAATCGGGGGTATCCCGTAGGATATTCCGTGGAACGCATATATCATTTGCTACCCTGTTCCGTGTAGTAGCAAATGAGGACCTTGTTAACCCGGGTGACGTCCTAGCCGGTATGTTGTCGTTAATTTCGTTATTCATAATTGCTTAAGTAAAGCTACCAAGTTGCAATGACCTCGGGGAAAAAAAATTCCACCAGCAGTGACATTGGGCATGGTTATAGTAAATAAAGGTAATAACAAAATTACCGAACTCCGAACAATCTTACAAAGGGAAAGTCAAAACTCATAATTATATAAACAGACAAAATCAGTCAACAACCGGAAAACTGTGAAAACCGTAATGACCCTGACTTGGTACAGGCATTTCTAAAGAAATGGTGGGTTGAATCAGATTTTAAGGCGCCAAACCTCCCGCTCTCATTACGGTTCAAAGGTTCCGGCTGTCACTGTAACAGTATTTAAATACAGGAACAAAATAGGTATAATAGTTGTCAAAGCAGTACCATATTCGGTGACGTAAATGTCAAAAATATTTTTACGTCACACATTGACAAAAAAATTGTTGACATTTGTGACTTCTTTATCTTTATACATTTTCACTATATGAAAATGCATCGCTTATAATTTTTTCTGCAGAGACGGAATATATTTCGACAAGATATTGGTATCGGAATATAAACTTTTTAAGAGATCGAATAAGGCGAATCTTTTTATAGCCCTGGTCCAGTAGCCTGTTTCTCAGATGAAGATGACGTTTCAGGAAATCAGAATAATTGCTACTGGCCCTTGCATAGCGAATCAATTGCGAGATGTAAGCACCATATGCAGGAGAAGCTGGTATATTGCTGCACATGTTTGGAAAATTTATGATTTTAAAATTGAAGTCGTCCCGCTTATCATAAATTTTAGTACTGAGTTGACCACTGTGGTCAAATTCGAGGTATAAGTCCAAAAATGATGCGGACGAAGCTGTATCGGTGGTCTCTTTAACTTCCAGCTCTGGAGGATATATCAATGGAAGAAATTCTGCAAATCTAGAATTATTGATAGATAAAACGTCATCAATATACCTGTATGTGAAATTAAAGGCTCTAGCCTCATGAATCTTCTTATCTTTTACAAGCTTTTGAAGAAACTCCGACTCATATGAGTATAAAAATAAATCGGCTAGAAGAGGGGCACAAATCGTACCCATTGGTATGCCGACGACCTGCTGAAACAGTGTCCCTCCAAAGGAGACAAATATGTTATCGATGAGGAACTCCAGCATACTGATCACTTGTTCCTCGGAGTAGCATGCTTTACCTTTATGAATTTTGTTTGAAAAATATGTGGAATTGTAGCCTAACACAACAAATTTTGAGCCATAGTTTCTATGACTAAAAGCTTTATGAATTGTTTCTTTTAAGCGGGTTTTTAATTTGTCATGCGGTAGGGTGGTATATAGAGTTGAAAAATCAAAAGTTTTGATGGAGGATACCTGAGAGAAAGATCTTGATTTCAGGTTATCCAAAAGATCTTTAGAGTTTTTCAAAATCCACATATTCGTTAAAGGGATATTAAAGCTCGTTTTAACATATATTTTTTCATATTCTTTAAAGGGATATTAAAGTTCGTTTTAACATATATTTTTTCATATTCTTTAAAGGGATATTAAAGCTCGTTTTAACATATATTTTTTCATATTCTTTAAAGGGACATTAAAGCTCGTTTTAGCATATATTTTTTCATATTCTTTAAAGGGATATTAAAGCTCGTTTTAACATATATTTTTTCATATTCTTTAAAGGGATATTAAAGCTCGTTTTAACATATATTTTTTCATATTCTTTAAAGGGATATTAAAGTTCGTTTTAGCATATATTTTTTCATATTCTTTAAAGGGATATTAAAGTTCGTTTTTACATATATTTTTTTCATATTCTTTAAAGGGATATTAAAGCTCGTTTTAACATATATTTTTTTCATATTCTTTAAAGGGATATTAAAGCTCGTTTTAACATATATTTTTTCATATTCTTTAAAGGGATATTAAAGTTCGTTTTAACATATATTTTTTCATATTCTTTAAAGGGATATTAAAGCTCGTTTTAACATATATGTTTTCATATTCTTTAAAGGGATATTAAAGCTCGTTTTAACATATATTTTTTCATATTCTTTAAAGAGATATTAAAGCTCGTTTTAACATATATTTTTTTCATATTCTTTAAAGGGATATTAAAGCTCGTTTTCACATATATTTTTTCATATTCTTTAAAGGGATATTAAAGCTCGTTTTAACATATATTTTTTCATATTCTTTAAAGGGATATTAAAGCTCGTTTTAACATATATTTTTTCATATTCTTTAAAGGGATATTAAAGTTCGTTTTAACATATATTTTTTCATATTCTTTAAAGGAATATTAAAGCTCGTTTTAACATATATTTTTTCATATTCTTTAAAGGGATATTAAAGCTCGTTTTAACATATATTTTTTCATATTCTTTAAAGGGATATTAAAGCTCGTTTTAACATATATTTTTTCATATTCTTTAAAGGGATATTAAAGTTCGTTTTAACATATATTTTTTCATATTCTTTAAAGGGATATTAAAGTTCGTTTTAACATATATTTTTTTCATATTCTTTAAAGGGATATTAAAGCTCGTTTTAACATATATTCTTTAAAGGGATATTAAAGCTCGTTTTAACATATATTTTTTCATATTCTTTAAAGGGATATTAAAGCTCGTTTTAGCATATATTTTTTCATATTCTTTAATAGGGATATTAAAGCTCGTTTTAACATATATTTTTTCATATTCTTTAAAGGGATATTAAAGCTCGTTTTAACATATATTTTTCATATTCTTCAAAGGGATATTAAAGCTCGTTTTAACATATATTTTTTCATATTCTTTAAAGGGATATTAAAGCTCGTTTTAATAATATATTTTTTCATATTCTTTAAAGGGATATTAAAGCTCGTTTTAACATATATTTTTTCATATTCTTTAAAGGGATATTAAAGCTCGTTTTAACATATATTTTTTCATATTCTTTAAAGGGATATTAAAGCTCGTTTTAACATATATTTTTTCATATTCTTTAAAGGGATATTAAAGCTCGTTTTAACATCTATTTTTTCATATTCTTTAAAGGGATATTAAAGCTTGTTTTAACATATATTTTTTCATATTCTTTAAAGGGATATTAAAGCTCGTTTTAACATATATTTTTTCATATTCTTTAAAGGGAAATTAAAGCTCGTTTTAACATATATTTTTTCATATTCTTTAAAGGGATATTAAAGCTCGTGTTATCATATATTTTTTCATATTCTTTAAAGGGATATTAAAGCTCGTTTTAACATATATTTTTTCATATTCTTTAAAGGGATATTAAAGCTCGTTTTAACATATATTTTTTTCATATTCTTTAAAGGGATATTAAAGTTCGTTTTAACATATATTTTTTCATATTCTTTAAAGGGATATTAAAGCTCGTTTTAACATATATTTTTTCATATTCTTTAAAGGGATATTAAAGCTCGTGTTATCATATATTTTTTCATATTCTTTAAAGGGATATTAAAGCTCGTTTTAACATATATTTGTTCATATTCTTTAAAGGGATATTAAAGCTCGTTTTAACATATATTTTTTTCATATTCTTTAAAGGGATATTAAAGCTCGTTTTAACATATATTTTTTCAACTCGTGACGAAGGTTGTTTCTTTTCAATTTAATTGTAAAAACAATCCAAAAATACTTTGCACGCCCATATAATCCCTAATATCGTTAAAATATAACTTAAAAGGGTCGAAATGAATTTTGTCCAGGAAGCAAAAATTCAATTAATGGAAAAACCGCAAGATATGACAGAATTATCAACGAATTATGTCACTTTTACAACGTTTCATTGATAAAAACCGGGTTAATGTTTCATAAATATAATTTATTGAACCAATTGCAAGTTTTCATGAGATACAAAAATTACCAAAATGAGCTTTACTATCCCTTCTTACTGGTGATAAAAATGTAGCTATTTATAGAACCCGCGACGATGTGCTTGATATATTGAAGTGACAACTAAATTTGGGTCCGACGTCATGAATGATCTAGTGACCGTGATGTGACATTTGTTGAGATAGGTAAATATATAGGACAATGTTGTTCTAGTTTAATTTTTTTCTAAAAGAAAAGAAAAATTTCACAGGACCACCGTGTATTAAAATTTAGTAAGAAGACGCAGGACTTCGCTATGTTCATGGAAGTCGCATAACAATTGTTTATTAATGTCAGGACTGACAAAAACATATATACTTGGTTTTTTTTTAATATTCATTCCATATTTTTATGAGATAATTATGATAATGTTAACCATATGGTGATAATAAAAAGGCCACCACAACTGTTTTTTTCCGGATTTTGTCAAATATAAAAAATGTTGAACGATTTACTCCAATAATCGTGTAATACAACATGTAATAATACCATATAGTATTATCAATAAGGGTTTGTGTCACCACTTTACTACCGTGTCAAAATGTCATTTGGAGAAGTTATACAAATTAACCATCCAAGAAATGTTGTCTAAATTTTAAATCACTTCGCGATATAGCTTTTCATAACTTAACTTGTAAAAGTTCACGTGTGATGTAATTATGTCTATAAGGGAACGACCATTTAAGTTTTAGGGGGAGAACCAGAATTTTCTTTTTCTCACGCGAAGCAAAATTTAGATTATTAATTTTTGGACATGAAAAATCGATATAAGTTTTCTTCACATTTCACCAAACATTTCTTGTTGAATACTGCAGGGTCAGATAAATCTTTTTACAATCATCAACAATACTCTACATAGAAAAATAAAGATTGAACAACACAAATTACCACAATAAAACGGGGCTGAACTTGTGTGCTCGCGAAGGATACGCAGTTTCTGTCCCACAAGCAAGTTGCACTCTGGTTAAAAATCCGGCGAATAAGCCATGGAAGAGGAAGTGAGGACGGGATTGTGGCAATTCGATTAGTAGTTTTATTGACGCGTAAACAGCATCGACCGAAGTACAGTTTGTACTATAACAAATATGCATTCAATATCGTTTACTTTTCACATTATTAGTTGAAATGCAATCATAAAACAACGTGTTTTAATTGTTGTTATCGTCCATCGTTCGTAATGAGAGCGGGAGGTTTGGCACTTTAAAATCTGATTCAACCCACCATTTCTTTAGAAATGCCTGTACCAAGTAAGGGTCATTACGGTTTTCACAGTTTTCCGGTTGTTGACTGATTTTGTCTGTTTATATAATTGAGTTTTGACTTTTCCTTTGTAAGATTGTTCGGAGTTCGGTAATTTTGTTATTACCCTTATTTTGTATTGTTGCATCCAGCAATAGTGCCAAACTGTTTGGAGATCATAATTGCATTGCTGTCAGCTTTATTTACTAGTCAAGTTATGCCTATGCCACTTATCACCTTTTCACCAATAAAACTGGTCATTCTAAATTAAGTGAAGGTATAATGTAATTATCTCAATTTTTAAAAATCAAAGAAACATTTCTAAAACACTATTAATGTCTTTTGAGAAATCTTTTGATATTTTTATTACCAAAAGAAAAAGGATCAGTGTGCTAATTTCAAACGCCAACAAAGTGCAGATTGAGTCGTTTGTTGATTAGACTGCATGACTGCATACTTAAAATGAAATATACCCTTGAGCTTTTCTCAGTCCTTCTAAATATGAAGTTATTATTTTACAGGAGAAAATTACATCATTACTGCTGCTTTTAGCCATAGCTGCAGTACACAGTTGGCCTGGATATAAAAAAAGAATTCCGAATGGAGATAAAGTTCCTTGTAAATGCGTAAATGGTATGCTGTGGAAACCAGTTGGTCATTACAATGACAAGCGCTACACAAAGCTTAAAAACCCATTCGGACTGGTGAGCATAGATTAAGCACGTTATAAACACAATCACTTGTGTCCATCAATGTATCTTTACTATCCACACGAATCTGTATATTCGTGTCGATAGAAAAGCTACGTTGATTTAGTTTGAACATATTTTATTTGCTCAAATGTACAAAAAAGATAAGACACAAGCTAAACAAACCTATGAAGTCTTCTCCTAAGTACAATAAGTTACAACATTATTTGATAGAGCATGTATACATGTATATGAATATTTCTTACATGAATAAGTGTACTTTGAACAAGAACAGAGAATGAAGAGAGGAATGAGAGAGAGGGGTTGGTGAGGGTGGTGTGTGGGGTTATTCTCTTGATGAACCACTTAGACAACAAGATACCTTTCAAACCACTTTATATATTCAAACACGTGCTTAAAATAATTCCGTTCTGTTTGGCTACGTTGATCGTGACAAATGTGCGTGATCTTAAAACGACTAGTTCTTGACACAAGAATAACGTTTTTTATTTGTCACCGAGTGTGCAATGTAGCAACCAATCGAATAACGACTAGAATGTTTGTTAGATCTTTCACTCTCGTTTTTGTATCCGCCGATTCACTAACGTCAAACGTTACACGTCATATATCCTTTTATTTACATTCGTAACTCTCTACTTTATACACAAGTTATTATTCTAATAAACACCGTAAGTTTCATAGTCTTGTCTGCATACGAGTGAGAGAGTGAGTGATTGTTGCTTAACGCCAACCCAACAAGACGGGTCTCAGGGGCCCCAGGCCCAGACGTATGACCTCGGGACAAGGTAAAACAATTTTTCAGCCGTATATCATAGCGAGAACAGGTTAATTGTCAATGAGATGATGATGAGGTCCGCTTTGTTCTAGACCAACACGTTGGGTTGGATTTCTATAGTGCTAGCTCACTGAAACAACAGTCCGCGGGTAGACATGTCGCTCCACTCAGACACATTATTCTGATTCCTAGCCATTATCAGTCTTTGGACTTACTCTTTAATGATGTGTGCTTAGCGGAGAAGAAACACATACCAATTATAGTCCTTAGTTTGATCCGAACGGAGCTCGAACCCACGATATAACGCATTCGAGGCGATCACGCTACCAATTACACCACCGATGCGGTTTTGTCTACATACGAAATTGAAATAAAAGTGAAACACTAGATGCTCCAAAGAGCCTGTAATCGCTCACATTGTTTTCAATTTGATTTCTAAATTTTATAGAGAAATCCCAGTTGATTCTTTTTATTGCCATTTAATGAAATTTCTACTAATACTCATGTCAGCCGTCTTGGACGAGGTGTAGCACATACTTATGAAAGTTGAACAACCAAAGATTATTTCAGTTCCAATTTCTGAGCAGATTTTAATGTGACTTTGTTCTCAAAATAAGCATAGTCGGCTGAACCATTTTACAGAAAACCCCTAATGGTTATGTAGCTGAAATACATACATGTACATGTATATATGCAGTATAAAAGGTACAACACTTTCCCACAAGAAACCTGCGCTATCATGAAAAGCTCTAGAATTTGAAAATGTTGGTAAACAATTGTCGTTATCACAAGGAGACTTTTTTTTAAATGTTTAAACTGTTGAAACATTTGTGTGTTTTAGGATTTCAGAAATAGTTCATTCTCCTGGACAAAAGAATTATGTGAAACCGATTCTGACCGCGACGGGAGAACGAATGGAGAAGAGTTAGGGGATCCCAACTGTGTATGGAAAATGACTGACACAGTTAAACCACAGCTGAAAGCAACTGGACACCCAGGTACAACAATAATTTGCTTTCAGGCTTTTGCCTAGCTACGCTACTGTAGCATATGTTAGTGACGGAGAAAACCACCGACCTGCCACAAGTTACTGACAAACTTTATCTCATAATGATAAGTAACGGACCTGGTTTCACAATGCATATATTTATTTCTACTTCTACTTCTACCAAATATTGACGCCTTCAACAAGTTGAAGATTTGTTAGCGGTTGCACATGGCAATTGAAAAGGCTAAAACTATTTACGCTTCACAAATCAGTGTTTAATAGAGGAAACCTCACTTTTGAATATATCAATCGACTGACTCGAAACTATGTGCTGTCGCAGCCGTTTCCAGTCATATATCGTACGAGGGGAAAACGATTATTGTCTTTGTTGAGTCTTGAGTGATAATGAAAGACGGGGAATGCATGTGTCGTCTCAATGACGGCTTAGGTCTGTTTTTCAGGAAATCGCTACGTTTTCCTTTGTCATTTTATACATAATGACAAGTCGATAATTTTTACGACTGTCTTCAAGACTGTGCGCCATTGTAGTTCAAGTTTTATCACCCACACTACTTCTACCAGTCTGCGGTCTCCATCAATCACTGATGATACTGTTATTTTGGTGCGCATGCCAACTTTAAGCTTAATTTCTAAAACCTAATGATAAAGTGCTGTACAAAATAAATGTGCAAGTAAAAACAACTTTATTAATTTAATCAAGTAAGTGAGTCTTGAATTCAAGACTCCTGGCAGTGGCAGTGTCAGTGGGCAGAGCGTTCCAATCCCTGATGGTTTTTGGGTAGAATGACTCCTGCCTTATAATGGTGTTACATGATGGTATCTGAAAGGAGTGTTGGCCCATGTTTCGACTCAGTCGTGATGGTTGTACGAGTCTGTCAGTGGTATCAATTTTAACTAGACCATTTACGATCTTGTACATTAAGACTAGTCTAGCCCTATGCCTTCTTTCCTCCAATGTAGGCCATTTTGGGGCCGTAGCTATAATCCGACAGTCCGATAGTCCGACAGTCCATACGAAAAACAGTATATATAGGCCATATATATAAAAGAAGCTAAAAAAACGATAACAACGGATTGTTGCACTAACGTTTTCACTGCTGATGCAGATCTTCAGGTACAATGTTATATATATATATATAGAATGGATTCAGGGGCAGCTATTTCGTCGACAATGCACTACATGTACTTTATACTCGTGTTTTCCTTCGCAAATTTCCATCCATCTTCGAAAAACCCCAGAATTATGTCCGTCCGTCCGTCCGCAATGCATATAAGCAACCTCGCCTTAATCAAACTGATGGAAGTTTTGAAAAATAATTTGGCCAAAAATGATATATTCGTAATTTCAGGATATGTGCCATTCATTTTTATACTCCCGTCAAAATACGGGCTTATTATGGCATACCGCTGTTCGTCCGTCCGTCCACGCCTCGTACGATAGCATCTCTCACTTGTTCCCCCTTTTACTGATAGGTCACGTCGTGACATACATTGTATTGATAAAAGGGGGAGCAAGTGAGAGGTGTGATTTTAGTCAGTTTGGAAAACGCCAGTTTTCATATGGTATATACAATTAATTGGTTAAAAAAATTCAGCATATTAATTACTGTTCTCACGCTGAGCAACTGACCTTCAATTGTCACAAAGGGGGGGCGTATCAATCAATCAATCCATTCGCACACATTATTGTATCCAGCTCTATTGATGTGTCGACATTGCTTTTTAACATAAATATTCCATGATAAAGGGCGGGGGACACTGGTACGCTCTTCTTTTTGTCTTTTCCTTTTTTTTTGTATTTCTTTTTTTTTTGTATTCAATTATTTCATCTTTCTTTTCAATAGTGACTTTTCTTGGCTGGACTCGGCTACACGCTACTTGAATAAAGCCTGAAGTAGTCGCTACTAAAAAATATACGGAATACTTACATTACCGGTTCATCACGACTGGATAAAGGTTTTTATGGAGTCCGTGTTGTTCATATATGTGGTTTTTTTAGTTCTTGTGTGGCCCTGCCAATTGTTTGTCCGTCTATAGCTATGATATCGTGTTTCCGATGTTCTGGACCTTTCTTTGGTGAGTAAACGGTTCGATTTCTGGCCCCAAATTACACATGTTATAGTGTTAACTTTCAAAGAAATAAAGCATTTGTCGGACTATCGGACTGTCGGATTATAGGTCGGACCCCGGTCATTTTAGGTCTTCTAGCATGCTAGTGACTGATGAAGTGTTGTGGTACCGTACCTGTTTACTACATACCTTGCCGCCATACGCTGGACCATTTCGATACGGTTTTGGTCCTCTTTAAGGTATGGATCCCAGGTGGTGCATGCATATTCCAATGTTGGTGTAACCAATGACCTGTAAGTTTTCTCTTTTATGTTTGCATTTCTGATATTTAGGTTTCGTTTTAAGAAGCTCATGGTGTTGTTTGCTTTCTTGCAGATGTTTGATATGTGTTGGTTCCACTTCATATCTGATGTTATAGAAACACCTAGATATTTTGCAGTTGTTACGTGCTCTAGCTGTTGACCATGTAGGGTGTAACTATTCCTAATTGGTTGTTTCTTTCTTGAGATGGTCAGGACATTATATTTCTCTGGATGGAAGCTCATTTTCCATCTTTCTTCCCATTTAGCCAATTTGTTCAGGTCATCTTGAAGACTTACGCTATCGATATCAGATGTTATGGTAAGATATACAATGGTATCATCAGCGAACAATCTGGTTTTGGATCTTATATTTTCTGGCATGTCGTTGATGTAGTATAGGAACAAGCTGGGACCTAACACTGATCCCTGAGGAACACCTGATTCAACCGGTATGGAATTTGATGTTTCACCTTCTACTACTACTGACTGATTACGATCGCGGAGGAAGCTTTGAATCCATCTGTTGGTTTTACCTCTTATTCCATAGGGATGTAATTTATGGATTAGTAGGCTATGACATACTTTGTATATATAAGCTAGATGTGATTCGAATTCGCTCTCTGTAGGTGACGAACATTGAAACCCTGTGATGGACCATTTCGAGCTGACCGATGTTGACTTTATTCCAAGGGTCCCAGGCAGAACATGTATACTCAGGTGGGCAAACAAGAGACTTATATGCTTGTTCCTTTACGGAGGTCGAACTGATATTAAGGTTTATACGTAGGCAGCAAAGGGTTTTATTGGGCTCCGTGCAGACGTCATTTCCATTTTATATCTTGTCTGATTGTTAGATCAGGATGATGAAATTTTTATTTCGAGCATTCATTAGTATTTCTGTAGATCTAATTTTCAGCAGCATGTGCATTCAGCTCCTTAATAATAGGATAATGCACTATAGTCTTTTTGATTTGAAGCGAATGTGCGGGTTTTTCATATTGTCTACTTAATAAATATTGTGTTGTTGCAGGTATATGTGAACCAATAGGAAGTGTGAAGTGCAGATACCAGAAGTTTTCATGTGAATGTTTGAAAGACATAACTCTATGTACAGATTTAGTTGGTGGGGAATAAAATGTAATATTTACAGTGAAATATTGATTTGGTTGTTGTCCTTAATGCATAACTATAAACATAGGGATCCCTGTATCACACTTTACCTTGTTTGGTTTGGTTTATAGTGTTTAATGCCACTTCAGCAATATTTCAGCTATATTGTGGTGGCTACGTCTACACTAATGTTTAAAATTGAATGCCTTTTTGCTTAAGCTTGATTGCCATCACACGGAATTCACACAGTGGCATAGGAGTGAACCGGACAGTGTGGGGGGAAGTCTTGGGAGAAGATCGGAAAGTAGTGTTGGGGGAGGTCAAGTTTTAGACCGGTCCTGGTACAGTGGGGTGGGTGTTGTTTTCAAAGCATACCCTTATATACCAAGACATCAACTGGACAATATTTATTTTGCTGCCATGCAATAATTTCTGAATTTTCTTAATTTTCCACCCAAAAAGTAGGGGAGGAGGGCAAAACTTTTCAAAATGAGGAGGCAATTGACTCCCATCCCTTTTACACCCCTGTCACATATCTAAATTTGTTCCATTTTCAACTTTTTGTCATCTTAAGACACAATTGTGACCACAACATCTACAACTTAAACCAATGACTTCACCAGTTATCTGTACCAGATGGAGATATGTATAACTGACATTTTTCTCTGTCTCAGAGTTATGGCCATTTTTTATCTCGTTGAGATATTGGAATCTTTTGATCACTAACTAGTCAACCTAAAGATAAATTTATATGACTTCCTCGCTTGCCATATTTGATTGCTATGAAGATGTGCATACTGAAATGTTGTATAGATGGGGTCAGGTCATTATTCCGACAGCTCATTATTCCGACAGCCCATTGCTCCGACGGCCCATTATTCCGACAGCCCATTGCTCCGACAGCCCATTTCTCCGACAAACCATTTTTCCGTCAAAAATGGTCAAAAGTAGTATAATTATCTTAAAACCTGTTGTTTTTCTTCTATACCTAACGGAAGACTGACTTTAATCTTTATACTCATTGGGCGGATTGTTTCTGTATTAAACAAAAGGGTAAATATGGGGTCAAAGTCAAATGTCATGGTGCTAGCAGACTTTTTTACTTTATAATGATTTTATTGTCAATATATATATACAATTGGATTGGGAACAAGTTTTTACAACTTACTAGTCCCTCTCCATACAAATACATTAATAGCATAAACAAAACAAATCAAATGACAGCAAATGTACAGGCTATATCAATTATAATTAGTAAATTAAGCAAAATCATGTCAAACTAAGCATACATATTAAATATTGTTTTGATATTTAACAGAAAAAAAGGGGGGGGGGATAAAACTAATAAATTGTGTTGAGATAATATCACGGTTGGGGATAATAATTATTAAATCTACAAGTCTGTCGAATAAATTTTTGCACTGATTTGAACAATAAAGTATTCAATTCTTCACTAATTACGTTACATCCAAAGAGTATATATTCTATAGAGATGGGAACAATGTTATTAAAATAGTTAAACAGAGAAGTTCTATCGTGTTGATAAAGTGGACATTCAAGAAAAAAATGAATAGCATCCTCAAATAGATGACCACATACACAACGTGGATCATTCTTCAAATTTACTCTATATAAATCGGCATTAAGGCCACTACATCTATGTCTTAGCTTAGTATGTATTATGTTAGTTTTCCTATCGCCAATATTGTAAAATGAAGCCACCGGAATTTGGACAGGCTGAATGGCTTTTTTAAATTTGGAAAAAGTGAGTAGAGATTTTACACTATCAGGTAAGGAATTCCACAACGTTATAGTGGAAGGAAAGAAAGACTTGGAACTAGTTTGCAGACGACACCTCTGAGTGCGATAGTCATCATTATTACGGAGATTATATGTTACTGTTTCTCCAATAGTAGTTGGCAAACAGTCAGATAAGTATGTGGGAGCCATATTATTTTCAATTTTATAAAATAAATTGAGTTTCCTAGACTTCCGACGGTCTTCCAATTTTGACCACCCAGTTTCAAAATATAAACTTTCAGCACTAGAATAAATAGGTAGACCCGTTACAATCCTTGCTGCTTCAAGTTGCAAACATTCTAATTTTTGGGTATCACGAATACAACAGTCATCCCACAGTTCACAAGCATACTCTAATATAGGTAAAATATATGTTTTATAAATCTTACTCAAATGGGATCTACTTAATAAGTATTTTAGTTTTCGTAAAATATGAATTCGTTTGGTCGCCCTTTGACATGTGTTGTTAATATGATAGCACCATTTACAGTTACTAGAAAGGCAAATACCTAAATGAGTATGATATTCTACCTGTTTAATATTCTCACCATTAAAAAGAATGTTTACTTGGTCTATATTTTTTTTATTACTAAAGATGACAAATTCTGTCTTTTGTGGATTAAATTTTACCAACCATATCTCAGCCCATGTATTTAATATATTTATATCAGAATTTAATTTTCTTTCAATTTGAAGTAGGTTAGTTGATGAATAGGATAATGAAGTATCGTCTGCAAATAGTCTTACCAAGCTAGATAAATTATCAGAAATATCATTGATGTATATCAGAAAAAGTAAAGGACCCAATTGGCACTGAACCCTGAGGAACACCAGCTTTAAGTAACCCTATCCGTGACTCTGAATTATTAATGAACACAATTTGTTTCCTATTAGAAATATAATCTTGAAACCATTTAACCAAACCTTCACTTAAACCATAAGATTTTAACTTTTCAGTAAGACCTTTATGCCACACTCTATCGAATGCCTTCGATATATCACAAAAAACTGAACAAAAATTTTTTTTTTATCTAGAGATATACATATTTTATGAAATATTTCAATTAACTGATGTACTGTTGAACATCCTGGTACAAAACCTGATTGATGTTTACATAACAGTTTGTTGTCTAAAAAATAATTAGATACATGCTTGAAAACCACTCTTTCAAATGTTTTTCCCACACAGCTAAGTAGGGATATAGGTCGATAGTTGGATTCTAAGGACTTGTTTCCATTTTTAAATAATGACATAACTTTAGCTAATTTCCAATGGTCTGGAAAAGTAGAAGTTTGTATGGAATAATCAAATATAATTTTTAAAGGTATACTAACAGTATTGGCTGTGTTTTTTAACATATGATGACTAATCAAATCGTGCCCGGAGGCTTTTTTTTATATTTAGGGACTTTAATATATCTGAAATTTCCTTAATTGTAAATTCTATAATGGCTAACTTTGAATTTGTTCTCAACTCTAAGTTAGGTGGATTACAGTTATTATCATCCAAATTTGATATGGAACAAAAGAAACTGTTTAGGAGGTTGCACTTATCAATATCATCGACATATAAAATATCATTTTCTGTATCTAGAAGGGGTGGCATCGTACAACTACGACCAACATTACCCATTAGCTTTTTAACAAGAGACCAAAATAATTTAGGATCTGACGAATTCTCGTCAAGAAAGTCGTTTGAATTAAGAAAAAACTGTTGCTTTGCATGGATAATCATGTTATTAACTTTATTCCTTTGAACCTTATATTTGCATATGTTATTAATATTCGGCTGTTTGCGCATTTTTTTATGAAGAGAATCGCGAATTTTCATTTCTCTTTTAATACCAGAATTAAACCACGGTTTATCACGGTCGCGTATTGTAATTGTTTTTGTTGGGATACACTCTCGGGCAAACTCTAAATATTTTTCTGTAAATCGCACACACATCATGTTTATATTTTGTGTTCAATTAGACAACAACTTATACCAATCAAATTGAGAAATCAGATTATTAAGTTTCACGAAATCGCCTTTCTTGTATATCCAAACCAAACGTTGATAAGATTTATGTATCACATCTGGGATTTTTAGATATAATTTTGTTGCCTTATGATCACTGATAGTTTTATCTATATCAATAACTTCAACAAACCTACAGTCACAATCATCAGAAACAAGAACTGGGTCCAGTAAAGTTTCGATTCCAGAAATTATGTCAATTCTTGTAGGTTCCTTGACCAAATTTGTTAAGTTATATAACTGTATAATATCGTTAAGAACATGGTTTTTTTCATGCAATAAGTCTACATTCAGATCACCGGTTACTACTACATGTTGGGTAAAATTAAAAGATTGCTCAATAGAGTGTTGAAAATCGCGCCAAAATGGATTAATTGCCCCTTGTGTCCGATAAACTATACAGATTAATACAGATTTATTCGAAAAATCTAACTGTAACCATATAAATTCGTGATTATCGTATTCTAAATCAACTCGCCGTTTTACTTTTAAAGTCGTTGATACATATACAAGTACACCACCACCAAAACAGTTTCTATCCTTTCTAAAGGGTTTATCATAGTATCCATCTAACTTTATATCATCATCTAACACCTTGTCATCTAAATGACTTTCTGTTATGCATATCAATGAGGAGTCAAATCCAACAGATTCTATATAGTCAAGCTTTTTCCTAACACTTCTAGCATTTACATGAAAGATAGAGATTTCATCAGAGAAAGGGCCTGGATTTTCAGCAATATCGTTATCTAACAGAATTAAAATCAACAGGATCATTGTGAAAGATAAATTTGTATAAAACGATTTGAGCAAATAATTCATAACAATATGAACGACAAGATTACAAGATGCATGAAACAATAAATTTAAATTATAACAAAAAGGTTTAAATTTTGTCATAAAAAACATTTTCTTTCTCACAATAGAATACACTCGTGAATAAAATATACCGATCGAGACTCTGTGTGACATGTAATCACCTGACATTTTTAAATACTGTTACATTAACCGGGATCAATCATTTCCACCAGGTCTCGATCAATCAATAATTGAATACACGCTCGTGCTATCGGACAAACAAAGGTTAAATACTGTATACAAATAAACCACCGAAACAAAATCTCAACAAAAAAGTAAATGTGAATAAAAAAACATACAGATTTGGATAAATGAATACTGTACAACAAATAGACAATGAATAATTTAAACAAAAGTTGCATTATTTTTGGGTTAACGGTCATTTTTTTTTCTGAAACAAAAAATATCTTTTTTTTTTATTATCATTATACAAATATTGGGCTATAATCAATATTTATTTCAAACGAACACCAAAAATAAATAAATAAATAAATAATGATACAACATGTATAAAAAGTATCACATTCTTTAAATACAAAACATTTTTATTTTTATTTTGGAAAACAGTTCATTCCATTGTGTAATTAAAAGATAGACTTGTAATAGATTAAAGACTGTGGTATATATTTAATTGTTTATTGTAGCGTAAATATCTTCGACGCATTTTATCATTACTTTTGGTGAGTTTGATGTTTTCTTAAGAAAAATTCGCCCATCATTTGTCCAGAAGGAATCTATTCTTCTCTCTTTTCGCGCTATTTGTATTTTGGATACAAGTTGTTGTCTGTACCTTGTTAGATCTTCGGTGATATAAATTTTGTTAGCGTTCGATTTCAGCTGTTTCTTTTGTTTAAAAATTTGATTCTTTATCTTCCAGTTACGGAAGCGACAAATAAGCTGGCAAGAACCTTCATGGTGGATTTTACCGATTATATGAGACCTGTTGATATCATCTGGGGTTATGTCTATCTTTAGGTGTTGTTTACAAATATCAACTATCTTATCATCAGTTTTATTCAGTTCCTCTTTGGTAATCGGTACATTATGAAATCGAAGAGAATTTCGTCGACCATATTGCTCTAGTTCCTCAATATCCACCATGAGATGAAAGACATTATCATTTAATCGTCTGTTTTCAATTTTTATCTGACTGCTTTCAGCTTTCAAATCGGAAATTTCTTTCTCTTGTGTTTCGATTTTTTTGTGAAGACCCACAGTGGCCTCGGATATAGCAGTTTTTATTGAACTTTCTATAGATTTTGTCAGTAACGTAGACATCATGCTAAAAAATTCAGGATTTAAAATAGCATTTTTTATGACAGTTGTTAAATCGAATGACTGACCGTCACTACTACAGAGAATTAAAGACTGAGTATCAAGACTTTCGGGTTGTGGCTGTTGTGATTCGTTTATCGAATCCATTTTTTCACCATCGGGCCCAGAAAACAATTTTACTCGTTTTGCATCAGGAGTAATCTTTTCATCATTTATTGTTTTGTTTACATTTGACGGCGTAGCCATTTTAAAATATATAACAGTTGTACACACAAGTTTGTTTACAATGGTGAGTAGATCTCAACTCAGTATCGACGACAATAAAGAAAATTTTACTATTGAAATATCTCTTTCTTAATATCAATTTAAAGAAGATATAAAGTCACACATACTTTCAGAGAAACTTTTCCACAATCCTTCAAATAAAATTGGTATCGTATATCATCTCACAATATGACTTTTCAGAGAAAAAAATCGGACCCTTCTATCTACCTGTTTACACCTGCCGCCATCTTACATGCTAGCAGATTCCTTACATCATGACGACATGAGAAATATCAGTACCAATTTTGGATGGTCTAACACTTCTACATTTTGGATTTAATCATGAAAAGTTTACACCGCCACCGTTACGCGAGACGACACAAAAATTATTGGAGGGAGGGGGGGAGATTTTTTTTTAATTTCTTGCCCTGATTTTTACCGAAAAAAAAATCTGTCCGGACGAAAATCCCAGCCCCCGCCCCCGCCCGTCCATAAACCTTGTAACCCTTCAAAACCGTCCATAGTATTTTTTTTTATTAAACTTTACACAAAGGAGTACACCATATGTAGATGTGCATGAAATAATTATAAAGGCTTCTTAAGATAAGATAAGAAAACTTTATTTGAATTCGGTTTTTGTAAACAATAAACACAAGCTCTCAGGAGCTTTTTTCCGACATTAACGGTTGCATTTAGGATACAGAGCCATTGTGAGTGAGCTAGTTTAGTTTGATCCTGGATCTGGAGAAAAAAAATGCCATTACCGTACATTATGATTAATACAATAAAAAATTTCCATAAACTCCAGGAGGGGGGCTAAAATTAAATAATAAAGATTTAATTTTAAGCAAAATTCGGTTGTTGTCGGGAGTATCACGTCTAAACTCCCACAATTTGTGACCGGAGAGACACTACCTGATGCTGTTCAACCGTATTGCGTTTTCTAATACGTTTTAGATACATTGTAAACCGATGAATGCCTTCTTCACATGTACATTTAATGCCCATTAAATGCGCATCGCATGCTCTAAACGCTTCACACCTATGACAAGGAGTTTTCAGTTTTCAGTTTTCAGACTGTAATAATACTATTTTTACAATGTAGAGAAAATGTAAATATTTTCACGTAAATAATGGAAATCGCAAACGTTTTGACGTACGTGTGAAGGCATTAACCATGTTGGATGCTCATTCAATTCGCATCATGAAACGTACGTCGGAATGCAGAATAAATGAACGTGTGTGGAAGCGGCATAATGCATATGAAAGGCGTTCTATTAGCCGCATATGTTGGTTGCCAATCGTGCTTCAACAGAAGTGATCGATGTATTTATTGACCTGAACAAGGCAACTGTCTACCTATCTTCGGAGCTTTTTCCATTCTTCTGCATGTACATTGTGCTCCCTTTCTCTCCCTTTCTACTATAGACGTCCTTCTTCAATTCTTAACTCTCCTCGCTTCCATGCGTATTGCTATCTTCCGTCATTTTGTCTTTCTCGTGCTTCTCCCGGTTTACACTTTTTTCCTTCACTCCTCTTTTTTGGTTCCTTCGTGCAATGTGCACAACTTTTTCTTCAATTTTTAACTTTCCCCATACCAGGTCGGTCGATCATAATTGCCTTGAACGGGGATGTACTGCCTAGGATAAAAGCTCCTTTTCCTTTCCAGAACATTCTGTCTAGGCCATGATCCGTCAAGATTAGCCTGACCGACGGAACATCCTGTTGGATACACCTGGTTAAATCATGGATTTGTGGATTGAGTTCTATTTTGCATTGTCGGAAAAATGGGCCGTCGGAGTAATGGGCTGTCGGAGTAATGGGTTGTCGGAGTAATGGGCTGTCGGAGTTATGGGTTGTCGGAATAATGCTACGCATCCGTATAGATCATCTGACCATCTTGTCTGGTACATACTTTGTGGTATTGAACTATGGGATCCTGATGGTCACTTCTAATGATTTTGGAATCCAATAAAGTCTTTCTTTGTGTAAATCCATACAAAAATATTGCACTGTAAAATAAACAAACAATTGTATAATTATTAGCAACAGATCAGATTCAAGTTTCTGGCCTTTCATGTTTAAATATATGAAATAGGCCTATCTTAATTAAACATGTTCATCCCATCATGGATACCTTAAAGTAAAAATGTGGTCTGTTTGTAGTACTGGTAGCTTTCAGCTTAAATAAAATGTATTTTCAAAGTAAAATAATTGGTGTATTTGACTTGGATACCCATTGGTTCAACTGTACACTGTACATACATACAATCTAATTAAAATTAGATCTCCACACTTGCTCCCTATTTTCAATCGGTTGTTTTGTAGTCTCCGCGTGGAAGCGACCCTTAACGGATTGTTGTTAGATCTTCCATGCGGCGATTACAAAACAACCCATCGAAAATAGGGAGCAAGTGCAGAGATCTAATTTTAATTAGATTGTACATACATGTTTTTTACCTTCAACATGTCAATAATATGTCAACTATGCTCTAATAGTCATGATCAGTTTAATTGGTGGTGGACACATACTAGTCATTAATTGTTGTCACTCTGATTGGTGGCCGTCTGCCATCTATCATTTTATTGATGGAAGAATCCAGTGTACCTGGAGACCCGGATGACCACTGACATCCTGTAAGTCACTGACAAACTTCATCACACAAGGTTGTGTCAAGTAGACTTCATCACACAAGGTTGTGTCAAGTAGACTTCATCACACAAGGTTGTGTCAAGTAGACTTCATCACACAAGGTTGTGTCAAGTAGATTTCATCACACAAGGTTGTGTCAAGTAGACTTCATCACACAAGGTTGTGTCAAGTAGACTTCATCACACAAGGTTGTGTCAAGTAGACTTCATCACACAAGGTTGTGTCAAGTAGACTTCATCACACAAGGTTGTGTCAAGTAGACTTCATCACACAAGGTTTTGTCAAGTAGACTTCATCACTGATGTGATTGATTGATTGTAATTTGATTATTGTTCTTCATCAGATTTGAGTCAAACTTACTAAACATAGGCCATCCTAAAAAAAAAATAGTCAGTTTGCTGTTTCCTGGGCCACAGTTTTTGAAGTGGGTAGGTAGATAGACAATTTATTATTTTCTTCAAACATGCCAAAATGACATATTTTAGTGGAAAGAACATGCCAAAAAACAGAAGAAGAACCCCCCAAAAGCCCCAATATAATTCTAGTTAGGGGCTATTTTGGTGGGTCAGTCGAGAAACGGGAAAGAAATAATTTTTCTATGGATACCACAAAGACAGCAGTCCGATAAAATTAGACTAGAGGCTCAGTGGGCTGAACCTGTGTCACTCACCTTTCATTCTGCTTTGAGGAAACTTAATACAAAACCTTCGATAGGTGCCTCCCACCAAATTTTGGTTCATTTTGGACCTTCCATAGATGCTTCTTACCAAGTTTCATATCATTTGGCCAAGCGGTTTCAGAGGAAAAGCTGGTTTAGAAATCGACCGATAAGAAACAAGAATTGCCTATGATGGCCATGTTTGTTAACGGATCAAAACGGAATGAGCAATTCCCATAGAGGACCTTCCATAGATGCTTCCTACCATGTTTCGGTCCATTTAGGCCAAGCTGTTTCAGAGTAGAAGATTTTTAGAAATCGACCAATCAGATCAAGAATTGCCTGTGGCGGCTATGTTTATTAATGGATCGGGACAAAATGAGCAATCTTTATAGAAAACCTTCCATAGATGCTTCCTACCAAGTTTCGGTTCATTTGGACAAGCGGTTTCAGAGGAGAAGATTTTTAGAAATCGACCAATTAGAAACAAGAATTGCTTGTGGCAGCCATATTTGTTAATGGATCGGGACGAAATGAGCAAATTTATAGAGGACCTCCCATAGATGCATCCTACCAAGTTACTGTTGATTAGGCAAAGCGGTTTCAGAGAAGATTTTTTAGAAATCAACCAATCAGAAATAAGAATTTTCTGTGGCAGCCATGTTTGTTAACGGATCGGGATGAAATGAGCAATCGTAACAGATGACTTTCCATAGATGCTTCCTACCAAGTTTCGGTTCATTTGGCCAAACAGTTTCAGAGGAGAAGAATCTAAAAAATCAGCCAATCAGAAACAAGAATCGCCTGTGGCAGCCATGTTTGTTAATGGATCGGAACTAAATGAGCAAACTTTATAGAGGACCTTCCATAGATGCTTCCTACCAAGTTTCGGATCATTTGGCCAAGCGGTTTCCGAGGAGAAGATTTTTAGAAATCAACTAATCCGAAACAAGAATTGCCTTTGGCGACCATGTTTGTTAATGGATCGGGACGAAATAAGCACTCTTTATAGATGACTGCCCATAGATGCTTCCTACCAAGTTTCGGTTCATTTGGCCAAGCAGTTTCAGAGGAGAAGAATTTAAAAAATCTGGCAATCAGAAACAAGTCGCCTGTGGTGGCCATATTTGATAACGGATCGGGACGGAATAAGCAATCTTTATAGAGGACCTTCAATAGATGCTTCCTACTAAGTTTCGGATCATTTGGCCACACGGTTTCAGAGAAGATTTTTTAAAATCAGCCAATCAGAAACAAGAACTGCCTGTGGTGGCCATGTTTGTTAATGGATTGGGACGAAATGAGCACTATTTATAGAGGTCCTTCCATAGATGCTTCCTACCAAGTTTCAATTCATCTGGCTGAGGGGTTTCAGAGGAGAAGATTAAAATGTGAAAAGTTAATGGACGACAGACGACGGATACCAAGTGATGGCAAAAGCTCACTTTGCCTATGGCAAGGTGAGCTAAAAAAAAAAATAGAGATACATGTGTATATCTATTACAAATGCAGTTTTTTCTATTTTAATGCATTATATCTGTAATTAAATTCAGATATCTGTATAGAGATAACTGCATTTTGAATATAGATATCTATATTTAAACAAGAGTTATCTTTCTTTTAACAGAGGAGAAGATTTTTTAGAAATCAACCAATCAGAAACAAGAATTGCCTGTGGCGGCCATGTTTGTTAACCAATCGGGACAAAATGAGCAATCTTTATAGAGGACCTTCCATAGATGCTTCCTACCAAGTTTCGGTTCATTTGGCCAAGTGGTTTCAGAGTAGAAGATTTTTAAAAATCGGCCAATCAGAAACAAGAATTGCCTGTGGCGGCCATGTTTGTTAATGGATCGGGACAAAATGAGCAATCTTTACAGAGGTCCTTCCATAGATGCTTCCTACCAAGTTTCAGTTCATTTGGCTGAGGGGTTTCAGAGGAGAAGATTAAAATGTGAAAAGTTAACGGATGACAGATGACGGACGACAGATGCCAAGTGATGGCAAAAGTTCACATTGCCTTTGGCAAGGTGAGCTAAAAACAGGGATGCCACAGCTTCAGAATATAGAATAATATAAAATTTCTTTTAGGACAATTCGGTAATAAAGGGGCAATAACTCTAAACTGAAAAAAAAAAACAATATCAAAAATAACAAAGCGTTTTAATTAAAAATCAACAATAGATTATATATAACAATCAATAAAGTATAAATATATGGTTTGATTGTTTTTCAGCATTATTCATTCTATCCATGTAAGGAAAAAGTACATCTTCTAAAAAATTATTAAACATTATAAAATCACATTTCAATTTCTTATTAAGGCAAATATTCCATGAACTTCTTCAGAGGATATTTTACCTAGTATACTAAAAATCACTAAAATCAACTTGCATCATGATCACATACAAAAAAAATCTAGCAGAAATAAACAACAATAAAATCACAAACCTTCAGGAAAAATTAAACATTCTGAATCAATGTTATCTTGTGTAGGTCAAATTAAATTTTAATAAATTCTTATGTTAATTAATTTTTACATCAAACATATAGGATTAACCTATTATAGTACATCTTAGCTATACAGACACAACTTGGACCAAGCTATATTTTTGTGATAAGTGAGGGTGCCAATATATCGAGAGAACAAATTACATATAAACTACATGATTTTTGGAAATATGTTTTACAATTTGATGAAGATAAGTGGGTGTGGCAGAATAAAAAGGGGCGGTATACAGCGGGTATACTGCATAATAAAATGTAAATATTAGATTATATACGGTATCTACCCTCTTTTATTTTGAAGTTCTAAAATTGACCAAAATCATTGTATTTTCAGGTCTTTATTCTGAAATTAAACGTATTGTCACACTTATATTACGATACATTTTTAGGGGAGTTGTAGGCCCATAAAACTAGCTTAACAGCACAACTTTTATTGAAGTGCCTTTACTGAGCCAGGAATGTGTGTGTTAGGAGATTTTGCCTCTCTTTCTATGATTTTGCGATTGTATTTTAGAGCTGTTCCATAAGTGTGGTACTGTTTGTTTTTCATTTTGGAGCTGTTCCATAAGTGTGGTACTGTTTGGTTTTCATTTTGGAGCTGTTCCATAAGTGTGGTACTGTTTGTTTTTCATTTTGGAGCTGTTCCATAAGTGTGGTACTGTTTGGTTTTCATTTTGGAGCTGTTCCATAAGTGTGGTACTGTTTGGTTTTCATTTTGGAGCTGTTCCATAAGTGTGGTACTGTTTGGTTTTCATTTTGGAGCTGTTCCATAAGTGTGGTACTGTTTGTTTTTCATTTTGGAGCTGTTCCATAAGTGTGGTACTGTTTGTTTTTCATTTTGGAGCTGTTCCATAAGTGTGGTACTGTTTGGTTTTCATTTTGGAGCTGTTCCATAAGTGTGGTACTGTTTGTTTTTCATTTTGGAGCTGTTCCATAAGTGTGGTACTGTTTGGTTTTCATTTTGGAGCTGTTCCATAAGTGTGGTACTGTTTGTTTTTCATTTTGGAGCTGTTCCATAAGTGTGGTACTGTTTGGTTTTCATTTTGGAGCTGTTCCATAAGTGTGGTACTGTTTGTTTTTCATTTTGGAGCTGTTCCATAAGTGTGGTACTGTTTGTTTTTCATTTTAGAGCTGTTCCATAAGTGTGGTACTGTTTGGTTTTCATTTTGGAGCTGTTCCATAAGTGTGGTACTGTTTGGTTTTCATTTTGGAGCTGTTCCATAAGTGTGGTACTGTTTGTTTTTCATTTTGGAGCTGTTCCATAAGTGTGGTACTGTTTGGTTTTCATTTTGGAGCTGTTCCATAAGTGTGGTACTGTTTGTTTTTCATTTCCGAGCTGTTCGATAAGTATGGTACTGTTTGTTTTTATACCCCCCGCAAACAAAGTTTGGGGGGGGGGGGGGGTATATAGGAATCACCCTGTCCGTCCGTCCGTCCATGTACCTTGTAAGTGCAACTCCTCCTAAACCGCTTATTGGATTTTTATGAAACTTTACACATTTGTTGTACACTACCTGCAGATGTGCATGAAGGAATATGGTTGCTGTCCAAAATTTAAAAGGGGAGATAATTCAACTTATACTTTCACGAAAAGGGGGTGGGGCATGTACCTTTTAAGCGCAACTCCTACTAAACTGCTTATTGAATTTTCATGAAACTGTACACAGTTGTAGTACACAACCTGCAGATGTGCATGAAGGAATACCGTTGCTGTCTAAAATTCAGAAGGGGAGATAATTCAACTTATACTTTCACGAAAAGGGGGGTCGTGTACTTGTGGCGACCCCTAGATGTATGTTCTTGGTTAGTTTATTTTGGAGATGGGATGTTGTCTCCCTGACATAACTCCATATCCGTTCATTTTTCATAGGTAACTTGCTAATATACCTGTATTCCAAAGTTTGAACATCATGGTATTGCAAGCAGGGGGTATCACTCAGTGAGGTCACTCACAGTTCTAGTTTATTTTATTATTTGCCTCACATATTTTGGAGCTGTTCCATAAGTGTGGTACTGTTTGTTTTTCATTTTATTATTTGCCTCACATCTTTCAGTCAAACAAAAAGGATGCAATTCTATAATTTGTAATATAAACCAGCCATCTATGTTAAAAATCTGTATAAAATAAATGATTGGGTATGAAGCCTGGTGATAAGAAAAGGTCTGTAGCCTTGTTACGAATGCCTTATAAACAGTTTAACTTTTACTGAACTCAAGTGAGAGCACAGAAAGCCATTGTTAAAAGCTGAAGAAGAATACATGACAACAGCATTGCTGTAACCACTGTGCTACACATATTTTGTGGTCATTTAAAAACTGTTATTTGATAGTACAAAATGTATAAAAATACATATTACAATTGAAAAACTAATTCTTATTCTCTATATGATTAACCCATTAATTTTACAAAACTCATTTGAACATGTCCCCTAATACAAAATATATATATTATATAAATATAACTAAAATTCAAAATGTAAACAAATCTAAAAAAATATAAATGCCCTGAAAATCAGGCATGGTTTTGTAAAACATTTATCATTGATTTATTTTGTGAGAATGGATTTCTCAGAGCAATATCACACTGAAGACGAAGCTTGACATGTGAGATACAATATCACACTGAAGACGAAGCTTGACATGTGAGATACAATATCACACTGAAGACGAAGCTTGACATGTGAGATACAATATCACACTTAAGACGAAGCTTGACATAAGAGATACAATATCACACTGAAGACGAAGCTTGACATGTGAGATACAATATCACACTGAAGACGAAGCTTGACATGTGAGATACAATATCACACTGAAGACGAAGCTTGACATGTGAGATACAATGAAAAGTCCAATTTGAACAAAACATATCAATGATAATATGTTTATCCAGGATTTGGTAAATTGACATCATTATAACGTTGTATGAGAAATGTTAATATCACGCTAGCTGCTTGATAATAGATATTATCATGTGTGAAGATCAAAGGCAAAATGTACAAATCATTGATAAAACACATTAATGTCCTTGCATGAAAATCAGATAGTATATCAATTTAAAAAAAAGAACAAATACTCAGTTGTGTGCATTTTGTTTTTCATTAAAACCAAAAGATTTAATGATCAACAAAATCTAAATTTTTTACTAAAACTTTGAGAAACATCTAGAAATCTAAACACATGAACTTCCTGGTTAACAATGGAGAAGTTTTCAACACGTCTGGGCCATTCTTACTTTTATGTCCAATGTATTAATTGTTTTGATATTCTTACCTTTTAATAATGGCTTAACAATTGACATTCACTGTGTTTTTACATATTCTTAGCCATCTCGTAATACATTTTTGTCTATTATAATTTGTTTTCTCATACTATGCACCTACAGTTCAAATTTACAAGTTTTAATACAAATTAAATTATCAATCTTGTATGGTGGGCAGGGATGTCAAAATGGACCACATTATATAACTGGCAAATTTTACAAAACAAACATGGAATTTATTCCTTTCAAACAACACATTATTAAGCAAATTCTGGTTGTGGTTTGAAATGATGATTTTCAGGCTATTTAAAGAAAACAAAATCTATTCAAAGTGAAAGTTATCTTGTACGTAGGATTTTAATAGTACAGTGAAACCTGTCTAAAGTGAACCTCCTTGGGACCAACTGATGTGTTCAGAATAGACAGGTGTTACGTTTATATGGGTTCAAATAAGAAGATTTTCTACTTATTTAAAGTTTGGTTAATAAAAGAATTTGGTTTATTTATTCAAGGTTCTATGTATACAGGATTTCGGTTTATTCAAGGTTCTATGTATACAGGATTCTGGTTTATTCAAGGTTCGGTTAATGCAGGATTTCAGTTTATTCACGGGTCTGTGCATACAGGATTTAGGTTTATTCTAGGTTCTGTGATACAGGATTATGGTTTATTCAATGTTCTAGGCATACAGGATTTCGGTTTATTTAATGTTCTGTGTATACAGGATTTCGGTATATTCAAGGTTCGGTTGATACTCAAAAGAAAATTCCAGTCAAGTTTGATTTTAAATAGCTCAGTGGTTTCAGAGAAGAACAATTTAAAATATTTTTCCCCATAGGGTTCTATGTTAAACTTTGTGAATATACAATTATTTCTCCTCTAGTTATTCCTCATTAATTACCTAGCCTGTTGGAAGTTTCGACCTCCTCAATGTTTTTTGAGAAGAAAATTGAAATATGAAAAGATTACAGACAATGAGCAGACACGGGGCACTAATTGATGGCAATATGTCAAATGACCCTTTGGTTCAGGAGAGCTAAAAAACAAAAATTGAAGAACCACTTAATACAAGTTCAGTCTTGCCGGTCTCTGAGGAGAAGATTGATGGACAAACAACTAAAACATCATGGTAAAAGTTCATTATTTGACTATTAGCATAATGAGCTGACAACCTTGAATAATAAATAAAACCACAAAAAAAAAAAAACATGGTTCCATAAAGAAAATGTAAATTTTTTCAAAATAAATACCTTACAACCTTAAATATAAAAAATAATTGTATAAATTTTTTATGCAAAATCGTTAAATTTTACACCCGCTTAAGTAACCATCTATAAAATAACAACATATCAATACCAATGATGACAGTAGCTGCCAAGATCATGTAAATTTATTGACCAAAAAGATAACATTCAGCAATAATTTAACATATGGCACGTATCATTTGACATGAGAGCTTATTGCTGTAATTTTGTGAATCTTTCTGTGATCTCCCAGACTTTCTTACATAACCCTTCATCATAGGCCTGTTTACTAATATATATGGTGTGCTCGTAATCTTTACAGTCCATGTAATATTTCCCTGATTCCCCCTTTACATCCTCACTTACTGCACAGTAAATTGTTGTCTGTGCTCCTTCTTTACATGTCTGGAAAAAAAAAAAAAAAAAAAATCATGTGAAAATCAATTATAACAATTTCAATCCTGCCTTTTTTTAGATGAATATACATGTACTTTCTTCTGAAGTAAACATTAAAACTGTCATTGAAACATTTAAAAACTTGTCACTTTATGAAAGAAATAATTACCAGTTTTTCCGAACCTGGCATATGCATATTGCAAGATTAGCCCATATCCGAGAGTATCCATTATTATTATTACATTGTATTAAGTCCTTGATTTTAAAGCAATAAGTGATGTCAAGTTTATTATTTTCAACATTGTTTTCAGTTAAGCAATAAGTGATGTCAAGTTTATTATTTTCAACATTGTTTTCAGTTAAGCAATAAGTGATGTCAAGTTTATTATTTTCAACATTGTTTTCAGTTAAGCAATAAGTTTTTACTATTGAAAAAGCCTAAAACTAGAAATTTGATAACCTCATATTTTCTTGACCTGTCACATTAGACACAAATCTGTAAAAGTCACAAATATAGACATATTTGTAGTAAACAATACCTTAAAAAACAGAAGACCAAGCAATTGCATAGGTACACGTACATACACAGGAATGTTACGAAGAAGTTCTGTTCGTACTGATCCAGGATGGAGGCAGTATGTTGTTACACCTGAAATATGAAACAGAAGTCAAATAATTCTTTCTATTGTCTAAATTGAGGAGGATATTGAGTGTACATGAAAATTGAAATTAAAACAATTCAGTGAATGAGTGATTGTTGTTTAACTCCAAATGACAAATGTGCAATTTTTCAGCTCAGGTAAAAACTTTTACTATGGATTGACAGACAGACAAAAACAAGATATCTCCCCAAAATGTGGGAGGCATAATTTGTATTTTTGTTGCAAATCAAGGAGCATAACCCAAGAATCGAAAAAGTGATTTAGCTTTGTCTGCCTTTTATGGTTCCCGACATTGTGTATAAATTTCAAATGATTTCCGGGGAACATAAGATATTGCATGGAAACCTAATAAGAAATTGGCATTTTGCAATTTGCATCAAGGGGCTTAACTCCAGAAAGGAAAATGTGGTAAAGTTTTAAATCAAACTTGGACTGCATTTTATGATTACTGTCCTTGTGTATAAATGTCAAATGATTTGCTGCAGGTAAACTTCAGTTATTGAGCTGAAACCAAATGTAGGACATATGCACATGGGTCAAACTTAATATCCTCGAAGCTAGGTGTATGGGCATAAAAATGGTTGGCCCATTAATAATAATAAACATGTATAATTAGAGTTTTCTATCTCATTTACTCTCTCCAGATTTCCACTATAACTATGATACTACAAACACTAAATGTTTGATCCGTTCTTACCTGTACCCTCTAATCTTCTGGCTAATTCTTTAGTAAATAAAATGTTTAACAATTTAGTGTTGTAATACATCAGAGCTATATTGTATCTTTCTCCATTTAAGTTTCCACAATCAGCCTTTCCAAACATATTAACTATAGATGATACATTAACAATCCTACTTCCTGGGCTTTTCTTTAGCATATCTAGAAATATCACTGATAATATTACTGTATATGTATATATGTAAGACTCAAATTCTCAAATATATGGCCGTTTCTCACTTTCTCCAATCGACGTCCACTGATGTATGCCTAAATCTAAGTAATAAATCGGCCATATATCTGAGACTTTGGAAAGGATGCCGATTTGAGAATACCCTTAAATCAGACCGTGATTTGAGATAATGACGTCAGTGGATGCCGATCTGAGTCTATCACATCATATATATATTCCCGTAATTTAGGGTGCATAGTACACATTGAGGAAAAACTTGCACCCCTTCCATTATCATTTCTGATAAAAGACTGTAATTATTAATTTTCTAGCAGACCATTTTGCTATATTTGACACAATAAATCATGAAGTGAAGATGTCATTTTCTCTACCCTGGCCATTCTTGAGTACATGTAATAATAACTCAGTCTCATCTTCTGACTCCTATTTTTGTTTTTAATTTCTATGTTTATTAAACTTGTACAACCATTCTAGATGTATAAAATCAGCCTGCAGATATGGATACTTTTGGTATGTTTTTACACCATCAAGAGACAATCTTGAATTTGACTGACATGATATTAATACAAAATGAAATACAGTGTCTACAATTAACATAAACTGGATCATTTTTTTTTTGTCTAGAGTGAGCAATTGTTTAATTGAGTGAGTAATTTTTCGGTTTTGTCATAGGGTAACTAGTTATTTTTGATGAGATTGTGATATCTGTTCTGTACTAGACAAACATGCTGAGCATTTAAAGTAAAAGCTCACAGTCCTCAGATAGACATGTCACTCCACTCTCACACATTACTCTGAGTCAACCAGTCTATTTTTTTACTTTTCCATGCTAAGTGCTCAGTGGAGAAGCAACAAATACCAATTTAATAGTCTTTGGTTTATCCTGGTCGGGATTAAGACTACATTCTATAACATCTCGTGGTGAGCATGCTAACCATTACACGAGGTGGTTATTTTTCTAGACATACAATGTACATGTATGTACTTATTGGACAGTTAAATATTCAATATTTGGAATTGAATTTGATGCTCAGTTTGAACTGTATTCTGGTTTACATAGATTTAACTGTTACAAAACACATATATATTGGTACTGGTACCTACTAATTCATACTACATTGGTGTGAAGTCACATTACACAGAAAATAACAAACTAGAGGCTCAGGTGAGCCTGTATCACTCACCTGACATAAATAAGCCCTCTTAAGAATGTCTGCATGCCGAATACATCCAAGTTTTACTATTTAAATCCCATAGGGTTCTACAATGTATGTTAAAACTATGTCTGCTCATGGCAGCCATCTTGGATGGAGGTCGTGGTCACCGGACACAATTTTGAAAGTATACTACCCAAGGACCATCCATGCCATGTTTACTTTAAATTGGCTGACTGGTTTCAGAGGAGAAGATTTTTAAACAATTTTCCCATAGGTCCTATGTTAAAACTATGTCCGCTGATGGCGGCCATTTTGGACCGAGATCGGGGTCACTGAACACATTTTTGGCAGTTGACCACCTAAGGACAATCGATGACATGTTTGCTATATTGGCTGATTGGTTTCAGAGGAGAAGATTTTAAAACATTTTTCCCCCATAAGGTCCTATGTTAAAACTATGTCTGCTGAAGGTGGCCATCTTGGATGGAGGTCAGGGTCACCGGACACAATTTTGAAAATTGACCACTTAAGGACCATCCATGCAATGTTTGCTTTAAATTGGCTTACTGGTTTCAGAGGAGAAGATTTTTAAACATATTTCCCATAGGGTCCTATGTTAAAACTATGTCCGCTGATGGCGGCCATCTTGGATGGAGGTCGGGGTCACAGGACATAATTTTGAAAGTTGACCACCGAAGGACCATCCATGCCATGTTTGCTTTAAATTGACTTACTGGTTTCAGAGGAGAAGACTTTTAAGCATTTTTTCCATAGGGTCCTATGTTAAAACTAAGTCAAGTCATGGTGGCCATCTTGAATTTTCGATCGGCAAACGATTCACAAGTTTAGTACAGGACCACCCAATGATCATTCCTGCAAAGTCACAATTCAATTGGCTTGGTGGTTTCTGACAAGAAGATTTTAAAAATTTCAGCCAATCAGAACACGTTATTGGCCCTGGCAGCCATGTTGAATTTCCGATCTACACCAAAAACACAAAACTGGTAGAGGACCATCCAATGAACATTTATGGCAAGTTTGGTTGAAATCTGTTCAGCGGTTTCAGAGAAGAAGAGTTAAATGTGAAAAGCTAACGGACGGACGGACGGACGACAGACGCTTACCCATGACTAAAAAACAGATACAACTTAAAGTATCATAACTAATTGGTGGACTTTTAAAAAGAAAACATTTAGAAATTAATCCAAATATCAAGAAATCCCTGTTTCTGATTAAAAAACAACCTACCTAATAGTAAGTTTGTCAAAAGGAAAGGTCCAAAGTAGTTTGTAGCATGTGAATATTCTAGACCCTCATCTGTCATTGTCTTAGTCATACCTGCCAACACAAATGGTGCATCAATATTCAAATTTCAAATAAACACATAATTATACTGTCATGCTATAAGATATATTTGGTTGTTATAACTTGTTATAATTCTGTAATGACTTTTTAATACATATTATACACTGGAAACTGTCTTCAGATACCCTCTCTCACGAGAGTCAGACTTCTTTTGTCAGAACACATTAAAACTGGGACTCAAACCCACGATCTACCACACTTGAGGTGAGCATGCTAACCATTACACCACCGATGCGGCTACAGATTGCCAATACTTATAAATATAAGTAATTATATGTCAATAGCACAGATTCTTTCAAATCTTTCTCTTTAATTGAAAAACAATATTTAGTCGATCAAAGCTCAAATGTATTGCAGCTAGGTTTATTTCATTACACCCACTCATTAGAGAACTTAATGTGTGAAAATTCATATCTCATTGACATTGAGTGGATTATTGTACAGCATAAATATTGTATTTTATTTGTATTTAATTTAATATTTTGTAGATATCTATTATTTGTGACTATATCTATGTGATTATCTGCAGTAGCCAAATACTGTATGCTTTGGACATTAAGTTTTGTTTAAGAAATAAATAATGGAAGCCAGAATGTGTTGGGAGTTTTAACATGGGTTGGCGGATTAGTATTTTATCCCGAGCCAGAGGCGAGGGATAAAATTTACTAATATCCGCCAACCCATGTTAAAACTCAAAACACATTCTGGCTTCCACGATTTATTTTGATTCTGATATGTCTAAGAGTACAAATACGGTAGTATACTTTGATTGGAAGACGGTATTTTATATTTACGCTTGCGGAAATTGTCGCACACAATTTATGCTGCCAATGGAAAAGTCAGTCACATTCACAGGCGCATGTGCAAATGAGATTATACCATCGATAAATCGCTCGTTTGTTTACAAAGCGAAAGAAGGACGTTCTGTTAGAATATTTAATATTTAAAACTAGCTGCACACAATGGTGAACTGTTCCTTATATAAACAAGTGTTTGTTTTATTTTAGTAAATACTTTATGTAAGTTGGAGTTGTAAATAAATTAGTCACAAAGCCTCATACATTGTATTTGGTCAAGAAATTGAAAGATGTAAACCTAAAACAAGATAGTATATCAGTAACAAGATCTTGGTTAAGCTAGAATTAATGGTGCTTAAACAAGATAGTATATCAGTAACAAGAACATATCTTGGTTAAGCTGGAATTAATGGTGCTTAAACAAGATAGTATATCAGTAACAAGAACATATCTTGGTTAAGCTGGAATTAATGGTGCTTAAACAAGATAGTATATCAGTAACAAGAACATATCTTGGTTAAGCTGGAATTAATGGTGCTTAAACAAGATAGTATATCAGTAACAAGAACATATCTTGGTTAAGCTGGAATTAATGGTGCTTAAACAAGATAGTATATCAGTAACAAGAACATATCTTGGTTAAGCTGGAATTAATGGTGCTTAAACAAGATAGTATATCAGTAACAAGAACATATCTTGGTTAAGCTGGAATTAATGGTGCTTAAACAAGATAGTATATCAGTAACAAGAACATATCTTGGTTAAGCTGGAATTAATGGTGCTTAAACAAGATAGTATATCAGTAACAAGAACATATCTTGGTTAAGCTGGAATTAATGGTGCTTAAACAAGATAGTATATCAGTAACAAGAACATATCTTGGTTAAGCTGGAATTAATGGTGCTTAAATGTCCATCTACTATTCAACACTTTCAACATAAAAGAAATAGTTTACCAGTAACAGCAGCATTGTTCACCAGTATATCAAGTCGTTTCTCTTCTTTAACAAATTCCTCTACAAACTTCTTAACTGATGTCATACTACTCATGTCTATCAGTTTAACTATTACATTACTATTCCCTGTCAGTTCTGTTATCTTCTTCTGTGCTGTTTCTCCCCTCTCCTTGTTTCTACATGCTAAGATAACACGACCTTTACGTCCGGCTAAATCTAAGGCTGTTTCAAAACCTATCCCTGCATACAAATAGAACTCGTATACATATAAATGTATAATTAAATTGAACCATTGCTTCTATTTTCATTTCATTTCTTCATATTATAGTGATAAAATGCACATGTAGGTCATATTGATATAAAACAATAATATATAGCAAAGACTATATATGGGAGTCAGAATTGTACTTTAAATCTGTTACAAATTGAAGTCTTAGTGTATGTGTCCTCCTCAGGATTTATAGCGACACAATTTGTTATGTTTTAAATTCTACATAGATTTCTTTATACCAGGTGAAATCTTGTTATCTCATAATTGATTAATTTGTCCCCCTTTATATAACCTGAAGTCAAAATATGGGCAATTTGTAGATCAGGTAGTTGCTAGAAAAATAATAAATTTACAATAAATTTAACAAAACAAAGAAAACAAACTATGACTGTTGACATACCTGTATTGACACTGGTGACTAATACTGTTGACATACTTATATTGACACTGGTGACTGACTGTTGACATACCTGTATTGGTACTAGTAACTATGACTGTTGACATAGCTGTATTTGTACTGGCTGGTGACTATGACTGTTGACATACCTGTATTGATACTGGTGACTATGACTGTTGACATACCTGTATTGATACTGGTGACTATGACTGTTGACATACCTGTATTTGTACTGTTGACTTACCTGTATTGATACTGGTGACTATGACTGTTGACATACCTGTATTGACACTGGTGACTGACTGTTGACATACCTGTATTGACACTGGTGACTAATACTGTTGACATACCTGTATTGACACTGGTGACTAATACTGTTGACATACCTATATTGACACTGGTGACTGACTGTTGACATACCTGTATTGGTACTAGTAACTATGACTGTTGACATAGCTGTATTTGTACTGGCTGGTGACTATGACTGTTGACATACCTGTATTGATACTGGTGACTATGACTGTTGACATACCTGTATTGATACTGATGACTATGACTGTTGACATACCTGTATTGGTACTAGTAACTATGACTGTTGACATAGCTGTATTTGTACTGGCTGGTGACTATGACTTGACATAGCTGTATTGATACTGGTGACTATGACTGTTGACATACCTGTATTGATACTGATGACTATGACTGTTGACATACCTGTATTGACACTGGTGACTGACTGTTGACATACCTGTATTGACACTGGTGACTGACTGTTGACATACCTGTATTGACACTGGTGATTAATACTGTTGACATACCTATATTGACACTGGTGACTGACTGTTGACATATCTGTATTGGTACTAGTAACTATGACTGTTGACATACCTGTATTTGTACTGGTGACTATGACTGTTGACATAGCTGTATTTGTACTGGCTGGTGACTATGACTGTTGACATACCTGTATTGACACTGGCTACTGACTGTTGACATACCTGTATTGACATTGGTGACTGACTGTTGACATACCTGTATTGACACTGGTGACTGACTGTTGACATACCTGTATTGACACTGGTGACTGACTTGACATACCTGTATTGACACTGGTGATTAATACTGTTGACATACCTATATTGACACTGGTGACTGACTGTTGACACACCTGTATTGGTACTAGTAACTATGACTGTTGACATACCTGTATTTGTACTGGTGACTATGACTGTTGACATAGCTGTATTTGTACTGGCTGGTGACTATGACTGTTGACATACCTGTATTGACACTGGTTACTGACTGTTGACATACCTGTATTGACATTGGTGACTGACTGTTGACATACCTGTATTGACATTGGTGACTAATACTGTTGACATACCTATATTGACACTGGTGACTGACTGTTGACATATCTGTATTTGGCACATGTATCTATGACTGTTGATATACCTGTATTGGTACTGGTGATTATGACTGTTGATATACCTGAATTGGCACTGGTGACTGATTGTTGACATACCTGTATTGGCACCTGTGACTATGATTGTTTTCCCCTCTAATGAAGCTGTACTGTTACATTTTCCTTTCAGAAGTTGGACAATGCTATACACTACAAACAAAGCTGCCACCAACATGTACCAATCCATTACCTTCAACAAAAGTCATATTTTGTTACAAATTACAAAGCAACAACAGATTACAAACAAAACATCACATTTTAAATTATAAATATAGTGGAAAATAGAAGCTGTGTACTGTCCAATAAAGTCTTAGAATTTGGTAGACTGTGACTATGTATACATTTGACAGATCTTCCAAAAACATGCGTATCTAAAGCATTCCCACCTGCTATTGAATTGAAAACCACACCATATCAATGTTTTAAATAGTGCTCATTGATTACACGACATAGCACCTTTCTTGGCCTCTTTTTTTGTCAATTTCATCTCAGAATTTGTAAAATATAAAGGAAAACTGTCGACATATTAGAGAAAACTCTTAAAACAGTCGATTTAAAGGGGAAAACCACATCAAAATTGGATGAAAAATACATATGCTATATTATTCTATACCTTCTAATATGCAACATTTGGGAATTTGGGCTCCCTTTAGAACCCTTATTAAAAATTTTAAAAAACATGGACTTTGTAGAAAACCATCTTATAAACCATCATACCAAGTTTGGTTCTAATTGACCCTGTGATTGTGGAGAAGACCAAGTTTGGTTCCCATTGACCCTGTGATTTTGGAGAAGACCAAGTTTGGTTCTAATTGACCCTGTGATTGTGAAGAAGACCAAGTTTGGTTCTAATTGACCCTGTGATTTTGGAGAAGACCAAGTTTGGTTCTAATTGACCCTGTGATTGTGAAGAAGATCAAGTTTGGTTCTAATTGACCCTGTGATTTTGGAGAAGACCAAGTTTGGTTCCAATTGACCCTGTGATTGTGAAGAAGACCAAGTTTGGTTCTAATTAACCCTGTGATTTTGGAGAAGACCAAGTTTGGTTCTAATTGACCCTGTGATTGTGGAGAAGACCAAGTTTGGTTCTAATTGACACTGTGATTGTGGAGAAGACCAAGTTTGGTTCTAATTGACCCTGTGATTGTGGAAAAGACCAAGTTTGGTTCTAATTGACCCTGTGATTGTGGAGAAGACCAAGTT
This sequence comes from Bathymodiolus brooksi, assembly GCA_963680875.1. Classification (NCBI taxonomy): domain Eukaryota; kingdom Metazoa; phylum Mollusca; class Bivalvia; order Mytilida; family Modiolidae; genus Bathymodiolus; species Bathymodiolus brooksi. The sequence continues at coordinate 7,543,733 of OY804577.1, forward strand.
TGGTTCTAATTGACCCTGTGATTGTGGAGAAGATCAAGTTTGGTTCTAATTGACCCTGTGATTGTGGAGAAGATCAAGTTTGGTTCTAATTGACCCTGTGATTGTGGAGAAGACCAAGTTTGGTTCCAATTGACACTGTGATTGTGGAGAAGACCAAGTTTGGTTCCAATTGACACTGTGATTGTGGAGAAGACCAAGTTTGGTTCCAATTGACCCTGTGATTGTGGAGAAGACCAAGTTTGGTTCCAATTGACACTGTGATTTGTGGAGAAGACCACGTTTGGTTCCAATTGACCCTGTGATTGTGGAGAAGACCAAGTTTGGTTCCAACTATTGACCCTGTGATTGTGGAGAAGACCAAGTTTGGTTCCAATTGACACTGTGATTTGTGGAGAAGACCAAGTTTGGTTCCAATTGACCCTGTGATTGTGGAGAAGACCAAGTTTGGTTCCAATTGACCCTGTGATTGTGGAGAAGACCAAGTTTGGTTCTAATTGACCCTGTGATTTTGGAGAAGACCAAGTTTGGTTCTAATTGACCCTGTGATTGTGGAAAAGACCAAGTTTGGTTCTAATTGACCCTGTGATTGTGGAGAAGACCAAGTTTGGTTCTAATTGACCCTGTGATTGTGGAAAAGATCAAGTTTGGTTCTAATTGACCGTGATTGTGGAGAAGATCAAGTTTGGTTCTAATTGACCCTGTGATTGTGGAGAAGACCAAGTTTGGTTCCAATTGACACTGTGATTATGGAAAAGACCAAGTTTGGTTCCAATTGACCCTGTGATTGTGGAGAAGACCAAGTTTGGTTCCAACTATTGACCCTGTGATTGTGGAGAAGATCAAGTTTGGTTCTAATTGACACTGTGATTGTGGAGAAGACCAAGTTTGGTTCCCATTGACCCTGTGATTTTGGAGAAGACCAAGTTTGGTTCTAATTGACCCTGTGATTGTGAAGAAGACCAAGTTTGGTTCTAATTGACCCTGTGATTTTGGAGAAGACCAAGTTTGGTTCTAATTGACCCTGTGATTGTGAAGAAGATCAAGTTTGGTTCTAATTGACCCTGTGATTTTGGAGAAGACCAAGTTTGGTTCCAATTGACCCTGTGATTGTGAAGAAGACCAAGTTTGGTTCTAATTAACCCTGTGATTTTGGAGAAGACCAAGTTTGGTTCTAATTGACCCTGTGATTGTGGAGAAGACCAAGTTTGGTTCTAATTGACACTGTGATTGTGGAGAAGACCAAGTTTGGTTCTAATTGACCCTGTGATTGTGGAAAAGACCAAGTTTGGTTCTAATTGACCCTGTGATTGTGGAGAAGACCAAGTTTGGTTCTAATTGACCCTGTGATTGTGGAGAAGATCAAGTTTGGTTCTAATTGACCCTGTGATTGTGGAGAAGATCAAGTTTGGTTCTAATTGACCCTGTGATTGTGGAGAAGACCAAGTTTGGTTCCAATTGACACTGTGATTGTGGAGAAGACCAAGTTTGGTTCCAATTGACACTGTGATTGTGGAGAAGACCAAGTTTGGTTCCAATTGACCCTGTGATTGTGGAGAAGACCAAGTTTGGTTCCAATTGACACTGTGATTTGTGGAGAAGACCACGTTTGGTTCCAATTGACCCTGTGATTGTGGAGAAGACCAAGTTTGGTTCCAACTATTGACCCTGTGATTGTGGAGAAGACCAAGTTTGGTTCCAATTGACACTGTGATTTGTGGAGAAGACCAAGTTTGGTTCCAATTGACCCTGTGATTGTGGAGAAGACCAAGTTTGGTTCCAATTGACCCTGTGATTGTGGAGAAGACCAAGTTTGGTTCTAATTGACCCTGTGATTTTGGAGAAGACCAAGTTTGGTTCTAATTGACCCTGTGATTGTGGAAAAGACCAAGTTTGGTTCTAATTGACCCTGTGATTGTGGAGAAGACCAAGTTTGGTTCTAATTGACCCTGTGATTGTGGAAAAGATCAAGTTTGGTTCTAATTGACCGTGATTGTGGAGAAGATCAAGTTTGGTTCTAATTGACCCTGTGATTGTGGAGAAGACCAAGTTTGGTTCCAATTGACACTGTGATTATGGAAAAGACCAAGTTTGGTTCCAATTGACCCTGTGATTGTGGAGAAGACCAAGTTTGGTTCCAACTATTGACCCTGTGATTGTGGAGAAGACCAAGTTTGGTTCCAATTGACCCTGTGATTGTGGAGAAGACCAAGTTTGGTTCTAATTGACCCTGTGATTTTGGAGAAGACCAAGTTTGGTTCCAATTGACCCTGTGATTGTGGAGAAGATCAAGTTTGGTTCTAATTGACCCTGTGATTGTGGAGAAGACCAAGTTTGGTTCCAATTGACCCTGTGATTGTGGAGAAGACCAAGTTTAGTTCCAATTGACCCTGTCATTGTGGAGAAGACCAAGTTTGGTTCCAATTGACACTGTGATTTGTGGAGAAGACCAAGTTTGGTTCCAATTGACCCTGTGATTGTGGAGAAGACCAAGTTTGGTTCTAATTGACCCTGTGATTGTGGAGAAGACCAAGTTTGGTTCCAATTGACCCTGTGATTGTGGAGAAGACCAAGTTTGGTTCCAATTGACCCTGTGATTGTGGAGAAGACCAAGTTTGGTTCTAATTGACCCTGTGATTGTGAAGAAGACCAAGTTTGGTTCTAATTGACCCTGTGATTGTGAAGAAGACCAAGTTTGGTTCTAATTGACCCTGTGATTGTGGAGAAGACCAAGTTTGGTTCTAATTGACCCTGTGATTGTGGAGAAGACCAAGTTTGGTTCCAATTGACCCTGTGATTGTGGAGAAGACCAAGTTTGGTTCTAATTGACCCTGTGATTGTGGAGAAGACCAAGTTTGGTTCTAATTGACCCTGTGATTGTGGAGAAGACCAAGTTTGGTTCCAATTGACCCTGTGATTGTGGAGAAGACCAAGTTTGGTTCCAATTGACCCTGTGATTGTGGAGAAGACCAAGTTTGGTTCTAATTGACCCTGTGATTGTGGAGAAGACCAAGTTTGGTTCCAATTGACCCTGTGATTGTGGAGAAGACCAAGTTTGGTTCCAATTGACCCTGTGATTGTGGAGAAGATCAAGTTTGGTTCCATTTGACCCTATGATCGTGGAGAAGACCAAGTTTGGTTCCAATTGACCCTGTGATTTTGGAGAAGACCAAGTTTGGTTCTAATTGACCCTGTGATTGTGGAGAAGACCAAGTTTGGTTCCAATTGACCCTGTGATTGTGGAGAAGACCAAGTTTGGTTCCCATTGACCCTGTGATTGTGGAAAAGACCAAGTTTGGTTCCAATTGACCCTGTGATTGTGGAGAAGACCAAGTTTGGTTCTAATTGACCCTGTGATTGTGGAGAAGACCAAGTTTGGTTCTAATTGACCCTGTGATTGTGAAGAAGACCAAGTTTGGTTCTAATTGACCCTGTGATTGTGGAGAAGACCAAGTTTGGTTCCAATTGACCCTGTGATTGTGGAGAAGACCAAGTTTGGTTCTAATTGACCCTGTGATTGTGGAGAAGACCAAATTTGGTTCTAATTGACCCTGTGATTGTGGAGAAGACCAAGTTTGGTTCTAATTGACCCTGTGATTGTGGAGAAGACCAAGTTTGGTTCCAATTGACCCTGTGATTGTAGAGAAGACCAAGTTTGGTTCCAATTGACCCTGTGAGTTTGGAGAAGAGCAAGTTTGGTTCCAACTATTGACCCTGTGATTTTGGAGAAGACAATCTTTGGTTCCAATTGACCCTGTGATTGTGGAAAAGACCAAGTTTGGTTCCAATTGACATTGTGATTGTGGAGAAGACCAAGTTTGGTTCCAATTGACCCTGTGATTGTGGAGATGACCAAGTTTGGTTCCAACTATTGACCCTGTGATTTTGGAGAAGACCATATTTGGTTCCAATTGACCCTGTGATTGTGGAAATGACCAAGTTTGGTTCCAATTGACATTGTGATTTTGGAGAAGACCAAGTTTGGTTCCAATTGACCCTGTGATTGTGCTGAAGACCAAGTTTGGTTCCAATTGACCCTGTGATTGTGGAGAAGACCAAGTTTGGCTCCAATTGACATTGTGATTGTGCAGAAGACCAAGTTTGGTTCCAATTGACCCTGTGATTGTGAAGAAGACCAAGTTTGGTTCCAATTGACCCTGTGATTGTGGAGAAGACCAAGTTTGGTTCTAATTGACCCTGTGATTGTGAAGAAGACCAAGTTTGGTTCTAATTGACCCTGTGATTGTGGAGAAGACCAAGTTTGGTTCTAATTGACCCTGTGAATGTGGAGAAGACCAAGTTTGGTTTCAATTGACCCTGTGATTGTGGAGAAGATCAAGTTTGGTTCCAATTGACACTGTGATTGTGGAGAAGAGCAAGTCTGGTTCCAATTGACCCTGTGATTTTGGAGAAGATTAAAATGTAAATGTTTATGGACGACGACGAACGCAATGTAATGGCAATATGGCTCTTTGCGGTGTCAGTTGAGCCAAAAAATGTATAATGGTTTCTTCTACATTTTGGTCTCTCAACATAGTTTAAGATACAATAAATGTATAACTGCTTCCACCATGTTGCTTTAGTGGCATGGTCTACAAACTCATTGGACAGATGAAGACAACTCCTAATAAATCTGACACATAAAATTAAGCTTGGAGGAAATTAAACACATTTAACAGTACATGTAAAAATGCTATGACAAAGTCGTCCTTATTTTGAGATAGTAGTTAATTAAAAAAACTATAAATACTAAGCATTTAATAATAAATCATAATTTTGATAAATTGTAATATTTTCATATGTGGAATATTTGCTACAGAATATCTGCATCACAAAATGACCATGGGTATGTCTATTTGTCCTTTCCTTTCGAATTCCCAATCATGACTTATCACAAGATTTGTAACAGAGTAACATGACAGATGCCACAAATGGAGCAGGAACTGCTTACCCATCTGGAGTACCTGAGTTCACCACAGTTTTTAGTATACCAGTAGTTCATGTTGCTCAATCTTTAGTTTTCAGTGGTATGTTGATCATCGTCTTTTTGTCCATTGTCTTTTTAACCGTATTCTTTTCTTGTTGCTGTACATATACATTTTCATAAATTATTAAAAACTTTCACAAAATTTTATTACTGCTATCAAGATCTTGTATATAAATACAATTCTACATGCAGAGATCTGATCAAAAAGGGTATTTCCAATACATGTTTTTATGGGGACGTAATTACTAGAGGCTCAGTGTCACTCACCTTTCATTCTTCTTTGAGGAAACTTAACACAGAACCTTCCATACATGTAGATGCTTCCTACCAAGTTTCGGTTCATATGGCTAAGCAGTTTCAAAGGAGAAGATTTTTTAGAAATCGACCAATCAGAAACAAGAATTGCCTGCGGCGGCCATGTTTGGTGCTGGATCATAACTAAATGTGCACTCATTAGAGAGAACCTTCCATAGATGCTTCCTACCAAGTTTCAGTTCATTTGGCTGAGGGTTTTCAGAGGAGAAGATTTAAATGTGAAAAGTAAACGGATGACAGATGACAGATGACGGACACCAAGTGATGGTAAAAGCTCATATTGCCTTTGGCAAGGTTTGCTAAAAAGAATATTATAATGTGAATACTTACTTGTAATGTATAGAATAAACATGTTACACTATATCAGCATTAGTTAATTTCTAAGGGAGATAATGGCAAGAGTTATCTTTCTTTTAACAGAGGAGAAGATTTTTAGAAATCAACCAATCAGAAACAAGAATTGCCTGTGGTGGCCATCTTTGTTAACCGATCGGGATAAAATGAGCGATCTTTATAGAGGACCTTCAATAGATGCTTCCTACCAAGTTTCGGTTCATTTGGCCAAGTGGTTTCATAGGAGAAGATTTAAAAAATCGGCCAATCAGAAACAAGAATTGCCTGTGGTGGCATATTTGTTAATGGATCGGGACAAAATGAGCAATATTTATAGAGAACCTTCCATAGATGCATCCTACCAAGTTTCAGTTCATTTGGCTGAGGGGTTTCAGAGGAGAAGATTAAAATGTGAAAATTTAACGGACGCCAAGTGATGGCAAAAGCTCACATTGCCTTTGGCAAGGTGAGCTAAAAAAGCTAAAAAGTTCAAATCTGACATATCTAAACTTGCAAAATCCTTGAAAAAGTTTATTTTTGTAAATGTTATGACTTAGTAACTACAGCTCATTCTTTCAGGCAGATTTACTTCGCTAAAAATATAGACAATCTGCTGGTACAACTAGTAGATCCAACTAGCAATGAAATTAGTACATTTATATTTTATTGTTTATATATTATCATTTTATGTTCAATATTTAATTCCAACAAATTGATGGCCTATTTAAACTGGACTCCCATGAAAACCATTAAATTCTTTAGATTTTCATGACTAATTGATATTAAATCTGTTAGAAGTATCAGTTATGATTTTATGTCCTAAGAGCAATGGGCTTTATTGTTATAGTTAGTAGTCAGTTAACTATAAGCATTCATTGACCCTGTTAATGTACAGTCCACGTTAATGTATTCTTTCATTTTTGTGATAGTATGGTCATTTTGGGTGGAAGCCAATCTGCATACATGTATGTTTTTTAGTTATCTAAAGGGGAGGATTGTGACTGGCTTAGCCCATATTTGCCAAGCTACGGGAGTGTAAAAGAGGAATAAGAGTGAATTAATTGGTGTAGCCCCTTTCACAATTAATTCTCTGTCTGAGAGACAATTTCAAACCAAAAACAAACAAAACACATACATAAGCTAAAGTTGTTAAAAGACTCTGAAAGAAGCTAAAGAACGCATCCACAAACAAGAAATCAACATGGTGAAAAAAATTAAAAAAAATCTTCTCTTGGTGTGCAACCTGTTGTATAGTGTATATGCTTATTACTTTTAAGATACTGTAAAGTGCAATTTCAGTGACATCTTTGTGGGAAATTATATGGTAAAGTCACATTTGCGAACATTACAGAATGCATTATCTGCTCATTTAGATGGCTTTGTAGCAACTCCCTTGAATTCTTAGACATATTTAGTCTGAAAATTATTGTTTTCTCTTTGACTTGACATTTTTCTTTTGTATTTTCGAAATATGATCATGGATCCCTTCTTCATCAGAAGAATTTCCATATTTCACTGCCATTAAGCATAGATATAATCATCATCATGTATGCGTTTTACATTACAATATGCAGCGGAGATCTATAAGTTTTTTAAGATAAATTGTAAAGAGAAAAATGGAAAGCAGAAAATTCAAAAGTCCAATCCCGCAAGTATGTTAATACCCTGTCACATTTTTGTGTCTGTCCTAAGTTAGGACCTGGATTTCAAATGTCATATGTTGTTGTCCCCCATTTTTTGTGTTCAGTGAGTTAAGGTGAGAGGTGATTGTTCGTTTTGTTGATATTGGTGGAATTGTTTATTATCACTGTTTACACTTTCTTTTCATATTATACTCCAATCAGGGGAAATACTGACAGAAGTGATTATTTAAAGTGACTTTTTGATAATCATGCTAAAAGCAAGGTTTCACAGCTTATATCACATTTGTGAAGATTTAATCACTTTTCAAAGTGATTTTGTCTTATTTCATGTTATTCTTGAGTTTTCTTTTGCAATATTTATATGCAATAACAATTTTATGCTTTATCCAACAACTATATATTTTAATATATCCTTAAAAATGTTGATTTTAAAGGCCTGTTAAATAAAATCACTTGTTCCACTTAATTTCAGTCACAATGGCATCAAATATCACCCATCAGTTATTTATCACCTTTAACTACGTACCCCAGTCAGTTTCGAGGCCTGAAAATATCAAAATGTTTACCAATTTAAGAAAAAAAAATTGTACATGCAGTGGAAAAGAAATCTTGATCTTTTTTTAAATTATTCACACCTCTTTGATAAACCAAATAAAAAAGGGAAACACTTTCAAAATTAAGCTAAAATCCCTTTAATGCAACACATCTAATTTATAAAGAACAGTGAAACTCTATTCTGATTTTAAGAATGAATGATAAAGGGTCATTATCCGACAAAATTTTCCTGTATACAAGGTGTTTGGTTATCACATTGGGTTGTAGGATTAACATTCTGAACACTATTCTAAAAGCTATTTTGATACAAAAATTCAAAATAAAAAAATATAATCAAATCAAATCAAATATTTATTAATCCAATCATGGTCCCACAGGGGGCAGTTACATAAATACAACAATTATGATTAATACAGTAAACAGTACATTGCTATAATTATAAACAATATTATATATATGGGGAGGTAGCTGGTGGACCATTGCATGAATCCACAAGCACTAGCCACTATTGATTTAATTTGACGGGACTTTTTATTTATTAAGACCAATGGGAAGAAAATAGTGTCAATAGGAAGAACAACACTGGCTTTGTTGGATATTCAATGACAATTTGCCAAGATCAAGACTGGCAAGAGGTCTTGCCACTCTTGGACTTGGGTTGTTGATGCTTTTTGAGTTTTATCAAAATCATAATCAACTATAAAGCATTAAAGCATATGGATGGCATTCCATAGTCTAAACCTTATTCAACTACTTTCTTGTATTTAAGGGTAAAGTTATCTTAAGATCCTAATATTTTACAATTGTATCTTCTCTTTCGGTATTTTGTTATATCATCATGGACCTTTAACACTTAGCCCATTGAAAAAATTTCTTGTTAAAATCGCTGAACTTAGTGAATTGTATTTCAATCTTCAAATTTTCAAATATAGTAAGATAAAGTACACAAATGAAATATTTTATTACATTTCTGTGATATAAAAAAAAATATTTTGAATATGTTAATCATCGTAAGCGGCATACCATTTTAGAGAACTTCCTGTAATCTGTCACCACAGTGCCAAATATTATGTGTCTTTCAGAAAAAAGAAGAGCGTTTTAGCTCAAAGTCAGACCAAAGGAAATGGGGAACCAAAGTTCAAATTCAGGAAAAGGTAAACTATTTCCAGAATGCATTGTCCCGCGTTTATCAAATTTCACAGGCCATCACCTGATCAACACCACTGACACTGTATCTGTATCTTTCTTTCCAGTGCAGGAACCGATCACGGTTATAAATGCACTGGAAGGAGAGCGGTTGGATTAGTCCAACTGTTGGAGGGCACTGTCCCTGACGGCGCTGCATTTACCGATATCGTTTCCGATTGTTTTAATCTCGTTGACATTTGGTCAACCAAGTGTTTTATGTAATATTCCAAAGTTTCTATCTCAGTATCTGGAATTGAATAATGTCATTAGTAATGCCACACTTGCAATTTGTTTTTATGATTATCGACATCGTGCAGGAGTCTGAAATTATATCCATTGGGTTATTGTATTGTGTAAGATCACAAACAAATAGTCACTATGCAATACCATTCTGTTAGACTTCTAACCGATAACTGTGTACAATCAATGATTGAAACAGTGGCCAAAATGGTTGAACAAGTTGAAAATATAAAAACGAGTTCAGTTACATTTTTGTATTTTCAAAAAGAACAACTTTGCAATTTTAATAGAAGGTAAAATTATTTTAAAACTCGCTGTAGAATTTAGAACAGACATGTGGTTACTTCTGTTTTTTTATCATGGTTGTTGCTGTGTTGGGTTTTAAGATGGAAAAATACCACCAAAACCATAACTTAAATAATGCAAAATCATTACATTTTGTATGTATTGACATTGTCATATTTTTATATGTGTGGGCATAATGACAATGATGAATTACCTGTTACATAATACTGAAAGGTGTTGACTTCAAGAAGTCAACTGGGAATTGTCGTCTCAGTGGCCGTCGGGTCCTAATGGAGCATCTGTCCTCTTCGGGTAGTAGCTTTGAAGTGAGTTTTCCTTCCTAGCATGTGGTGTCTCGTGTCGTCTAGTCTAAGTAGGCAATCCTCCATACCATGAGCACTAAGAGATTCTCTGGTCTTGCCATCCGCAAGTTGTCTGGTTTCTAGGACTTTATCATCTGCCACGTGTCATCACGACAATATCTCCAATTAGTTTAATGTAACCATTACAGTGACTGAGTGAGTTTCAATCACTGTTTGTATGGTCATATGTTTAGGAAGTCTATTCAGGAATAGGTTTAAAAAAAGTGTTGCATTCCTGGTGTTTTTATTCCCATTACCAGTGATCTTATACATTACAACCCAGTCAGAGGCCAGTGGATATAATATCAGAATCCTGGGTTTTTACTTATTATGTTATCAAAACCTGAGGCTGATCTAATGTGGTAAGCTAGCATACTTGAGCAATCAGGGCATATAGATTTTGATGTGCATGTAAAAATAAACTCATTATTTTTGTAGGACAAACTTGGTTTGATGTGCCAAGCAATAACCTTTTGGAAAGTTGCATCTTCCAAACTTGTATTATAATTATCAGCAATGTTTATACTCTTTTCATAGCTGTATGACAATGCAATAGCACTTGTTTTCACCTGAAATTGTTTATTAGAATTGCCAACCATCACATATGAAAATTATGACATACAAGGTACATGTTATTGTTACAGGTTTTGTTTAAACATAATGCATTTTGTAGATTTTTGCAAAGATATGCAAATTAGGCTGATTTCTTCAAATTGCTTTTTTACTGCCTTGAAATTAAAAAAATGTGTTCAACCTACTTATACTGGTATATATAAAAATACAGATGTATTTGGCATGAACGATCATTCTCATTGATATTCATATATAAGTTTACACAAATGAAAGCTCCCAGATCTAAAGGGCCCAAAATTGATCATGACCGTATCATGAAAGAGGACAATTTTAAAAATCATTTAAAAAAGTTATAAAAATACAAGTATTTCTTTGAAGCATAATTTGTTATATGAAGAATTTTACGATTCATTTTTTTTTTCAAAATGAATGCCTCAGTCTATGATGTCCAACTCTTGGTGGTTCAAAGTTTACAATAAACTCGAGGAAACATATTATCAATCTTTTTTTTCTCCAAAATGCAGCAATGACAATACTAAGTAATGAATCATCATTCACATTGTTTTATGTATCTACATGTATGTTAGTTAATACAAATAAAAGCTATAGTGTCTATACCCATATAGACTCTTAACTATTGCAGTTCAAATTTGATCAAAGTGTGAAAATTAAGAAATAATAATCTTCATCAGAACCAGCATCATTTGATACTCTGATTCCAGCTTATTATAAAAGAAGTCCTACCGCTAATTCATCAACAGTTTAACACAAGCTACTATTTTAATGGTGCATTTCCTTTACCTTTTAACAATGTATTTACCAATTGCTCAATGAATATTGACCAACTGGTACATGTATTTAAACTCCTAGAAGTCACATTATGATTGGTGTTGGTCAGAAAAAGTTATAAGTTCCTATTGTTGAGAAATCAAGTTCCTATTGTTGAAAAGGAACTTGATTTCTCACCATAAAGCCATTAAAGGATTTGAAAAAAGTGTATGAACCAGCTACATTTTTGTACATTGTATAAGAATAGCATTATGTACAAAATGTATGTTGCATGCAGCATCAATGTGGCATGCAGATTCAACTTTACAGAAATAAATAGAACCTCATGCCATATGATATTCTGTGGGCCAAGACTGAGCACTTAGGTTCAACATTTATAATTGGGCAGGGAAGTTTTTTTTTAAACCATCTTTTTAAGAACCGAAAAATGCAATTGTAGCACTATTATGATATTATTATTTAATTTAGTATCTATCATCAATTCATTGTCCTATACTATGATAACCAGTAGTTAAAAAAAACTTCTTTACCATGTTGTTACATACATGTATCTGAACAGAAATAGAACCTCTGTGGAAGTGTGCTAGAAGTAAGTCAACCTAAGTTGTCCCAAATATGTTATAAAATAGGTTGTAGCACCATGTCTTTATAAACATCTAGTGTGAGATATAGAGTACAAACCTAATTTTGCCCCCCTCCAAGATAGACAAGAAATAGTCATGTACCAGTGTCTACTTCAGTTTTATGAGAATAAAGATATGTAATGACAGTCTCAGCATATTTAACTTTACATGTAGGATATTGGTATATAAATTTAAGTACATGTACATGTACAAAAACTATTAAAATCATTGTATGACTAGTCTTATAAGTCCTGATGGTCATGGTTCACTTTGAAGTTCATGTTTGTTTGTGCTAGGATTCAAATCTTAATACAATGTAATATGTAACTAATGTTTTTATAGAAGACATTGACATTTTGAAGTCTTGTACTGTAATGTACATTTTGAAGTCTTGTACTGTAATGTACATTTTGAAGTCTTGTACTGTAATGTACATTTTGAAGTCTTGTACTGTAATGTACTTTTTGAAGTCTTGTACTGTAATGTACATTTTGAAGTCTTGTACTGTAAATTGTAATGTACATTTTGAAGTCTTGTACTGTAATGTACATTTTGAAGTCTTGTACTGTAATGTACATTTTGAAGTCTTGTACTGTAATGTACATTTTGAAGTCTTGTACTGTAATGTACATTTTCTGCATGTTAAGTATATATATATATATATATATACAGACCTTATCACCTTATCTGATGTAGATTTCTGAACAAATTGTGAGCACATTGTGGTCACTACAAATGGCTAAATTTTTCTGTCCCTACCAAATTCTCTATGATTCTCCAGTGGATGTCAATGTCTGTTGCCCAAGTAGTCCCATCTGTTCCTCATTTCTGTATATTATGTAGCTCATATGGCCTAAAGGGTCATGTGAGGTATTGTCATGACTTTGTGTCTGTCAACTTTTACATTTAATCTTGTTCTCTGAAACCTTTGGACCAATGGGAACCAAATATTGGAGGAATGTTCATTTGATGGTCCTCTATGAAGTTTATGATATTTTTTTTATTGAAAATCCATCACAGAGTAGAAAGGTCCAAAGATTGAATAGGATGTTTTTCCATGTACAAATGTATGAGTAAAAATACATAATGTAGATATTTTTGTTTTTTGATTATTTTTTTAATGAATTCCTCAGGAAAATCCCTTTAAAAAAATGCATTGTGTAATTATGTGACAATTTTTTTACATAAAAGGAGCAAAAATTTCAAAAAAGTTTTGTTTCTAAGATATAAGGGAGTTAAAATGGGATCAACACCAAAAATTGTGAATTTAAATTTTAAATTTATAGTTTTTTTTTTAGATGCCTTACGAAATGCCCTGCCTGTATTTTTCAAACAGATTTTACCTAGCTCTTATGGTATACCTGATAAAATGGGTCAAAGGGAATCAAATTAAAAGAGTCCAACCACTTATTTGTATGCAGTATTTCCATGGAATTCTTTCGAAAAAATTCCTATCTGAAGTGAGACAACAGATTTGTTGTAACTTCTACCATTTCAAAGATATGAGAAGACGAACATGGACCAATGGGTATAGTGGTATATGTACTGTGTACATACAGATATCAAGAGATATACATGTAATGTAAAGTAACTCATGTGAACCTTTGGTTTTTAAATGCCTATGTTGGTACACTATACAAGTTGTTAATGGCTCTATCTGAACCATCATTACTATTGATCTGTTTTAATGACAGCACTGTAGTTGTAGAAAGTTCAGGTACATTTCTTAACTGTTTTAAACTTGTGAGAAAATGCCAATTAAATGAAATGAACACTTTAAAATCAGCTGGAAGAGTAACTCTTAAAAGTTATCTATTATTTAATTCTCACATCAAATATTGGCATTATTCCCAAAAAATTGATCTTTTTTACAAAACATATAAAATCCTTATGCAATAACTTTCTTTTTTATTCCAAAAAAAAATAAAAAATAAATGAAAATAAAGTGTGCTAATTAAGAAACGTTAAACAGGTAATAATTGTAACTTTGCAAAGAACATGTTACAATTTCTACATGCTGAAAGTATTAGTTCTACAGAGCATCTGATAATGTAATGGTTATGTCAGGTGATTATATTATAAAACTATTGAGCCTCAAATCTGTTGCTATTGGAAACAAGAAATATACAAACTTTATCACTAAAACTGCTGTAGATGCCGACTTGGATAATTTTGTCAGAAGGGAATGTATCACAAATCATTTACCATAGGATTCTGATAGATATCATGAGAAAACCAAATAGAAAAAAATGACAAAGTGAAAAAGAATCAGAAATAAATTATGTCAATTTCAGGTGCATGTATATTATGTATCACCTTGTCAATTTCAAAAGATGTTATTTTGTTTTCTTATGATCATATTCATATGTTTTTTTCTACACAATAACAAAACAAACAAAAAATAAAATATGTTATCCCATGATCTGATTGAATCTAATCTAACATCATCCATTCAACACCATTCTTGTGTAGGGGTATTTCTGTCAATATATTTGTTGTGCTGTGATCATGAGAACAGGGTTAATTTTTTCTTACCAAAATTAGAGATAATTTTTTTTTTTTTTTACAAATATACAAAAAATGTATAAGAAAATAGTTGAACCTTTAGAATAAACATATTTTATTTAAAATAAAAACCAAATTGATGTTGATCAAACTATCTAACTACAAACATGTTCATACAAAGATATAATGTGGGTAAATAAATATATTTAAGGATCATTTTTTGGACCACTACATGTACGTAAGAAAGTAATTACATTTAGTTTGGTTTGGTTTGGTTTTACGGTGCTTAACGCCACTTTCAACAATATTTCATTTATATTGTGACATTTGTGACACTTCTTCTAGTATATATTAGATACATGTGTACCAGTATACATATGTACCGGGGTACCTGTATACCTAATATTTGTACACTATATATAAAAAGCAATGACAGGAAACTTATCAAATGCACTTGATTATCCATCAAAATATCAATTATGTAGATCTTGTGATGATTGGACATGTGAAATTAGCACCATCACAGGACAATTAACATTAGGTCCTATAATTTGCATAAAAAAATAAATTACATAATTTTTTACTTAGAAACTGCAAAGTTAATTACTTAATCCAAAGCTTGTCATCATTTATTGGTAATGCATAGACTTCTTGATTTTGAAACTAGTCTGTATTCCATAATCAGACACCACAGTAGTGAAAAATGTTAGAATTATTTTTTTCTGAAACTACTGAATTTTTGGAGCCCATCTGAAATACTAGATAATGGCTTAATGAGGACCGTGTAGAAAAATGTTAAAATGTCTTTCAGGAACAATAAATTAAATTGAACTCAAATTGTACAGAATAGAATACATTTTATTGCCTAATCATAGGGCCCACATGAGGCATCAATAACAATACAAACATTCATGATTGATAAATGAGACATACACACAAAAGAAAAAGGACATAGTTTAAGGTTTTTATATTTCTAAAAATATAAATATAATTATTATTATTTAGTGGATCATGTTCTGGTTTGTCCCCTATATCTCACATCCAGTGTGAAATTTTACATATGTTGCATATTCCTTACCAAGCAGTAAACCTGCTAAAAACACCAAGGGACAGTGCTTCTGACACCCCATCTATTAATTGCATTTTCTCACAATTATATACATGTAGTAAATAATAATATTAAGTACTTATTATATACTATATATAAAATAAAAAAAAAGATTAGTTAATTATTATATCTATTATTATTATTGTTATTCATTCGGATGTGTTACCTTTGTGTTTAGAGCAGGAGAACTAGTTGAATCGTACCTTTGTGTTTAGAGCAGGAGAACTAGTTGAATCGTACCTTTGTGTTTAGAGCAGGAGAACTAGTTGAATCGTACCTTTGTGTTTAGAGCAGGAGAACTAGTTGAATCGTACCTTTGTGTTTAGAGCAGGAGAACTAGTTGAATCATACCTTTGTATTTAGAGCAGGAGAACTAGTTGAATTGTACCTTTATACTTTGAAAGTCATGTACACAAGTTTATGTTGTAGGTGTTGTCACTGTACATGTATATAATATTTTTTTTGTACATTAAGGCACATTAAACAACCAATAATTCGTTTTCGTCATGTGAGAAATACAACCACTTGAGAACCTACCAGATATACCAAAAATTAATTAAGGCCATGGTGAAAGAAAGATAATAGTAGAAAAGGAATTCATATAAAATCTTTTATTTTAAATGTTGTCATTTTTTTTATGTAACTAATTTGTTGTAAGCTTGAATATTTCCCCCACCTCTGAATTGTCTGAGTAACCCTCAGTGGCCCCTAAAAATCAGAAAACATCTTGATGCATGAATGTGTGAACTAATAAAAATTGGCAAGATGATGGATTTTATCAAATGATCAAATACCATTTGAGATGTTCCCTATCTACAACAGCTGTTCTGACCTCTGACCTTCTGTATCTGAGGACAGATAGAAGATTTTGAATACAGAGGAAGAAAATGGCACAGACTCCTAAAGTTGTGTTTCTCTTGATTGGCATCCAACGGAGAGATGTGATATTTTATTTTCCTTAGTTTAAGACATGGGAATTTGTACAATGGAGAGTGTTGTTTTTGATTTGAGTAAAAGTCGCAGAATCAGAAAACGTGGCTCTCTACCAGAAATTTTTCAAGGCATTAACGGCATGCTTTTTCACAGACGAGGATTAACTGACAGACGAAGTAGTATGTACAATAATTTTTCCATGTTTTAGTTAGATATATTCAGTTTATTTGTTGCATTTGAGTTATTATTAGGTTACTTTCTCAGAGCTATTTTCATAATTCTAGTTTACCTCTGACAAATTCTTTGTTTGTTCAGTGTACATTTGTACATGATACATGTACAGTATGAATTGCTATATGTACATGTAATTAAAATCCTATGATAAATTCACACACACACACACACACACACACACTCTTCCTTACTCACATGTCTTTAAACTGATCCTGATGTTGATAGATCTCTGACATGGATAAGCTCTTTATTTCTGTACAGAATCATCTTCATTTGGAAGATCTAGAGAACTACTTAAAGTCCTTTACCAGCACTTTTCCTCTAGTTGTTGATTCCTGAAATAACTTGAATTATTGAAAGAGTTTCCTACAAATTCCCATGGTCCAATATTTTAGGAGGGGTGGCCATTAGGGATCTGATCTTCTTATCACTTGAATTGTTTTGATTATTATAGGATATATTGTATTACATTTTAAACAATCAACAGATAAACAGATGGTATTTACATTTGCATTTTGTAAGGTATTTTTAAACCTTTGAATTTATTTGAGCACATTTGTATATGTTGTAATAAACAATGAAGGGGGAGTAACTCTCTTTACATGAATGATGGTATACATGTATTATATAATATGGTTCTACCGGCATGGGTCTATTATTATACAGATATTATTGAAATGTCTGGATTCTAAATTCTGATGCTAGTGATAGGGACAACTGAGTGATTACATGTTGTACATGTATTTAATAAGACAATAATATTAATGAAAATAATTTGCTTACTTTAAAACACTGTAAACATAAAAATCTGAAAGATGTTTGACAATTTTACCCATGCTTTTCTTATACCGAATCTGCCATGATATAACTGAAATATTATTGAAAGTGGTGTTAAACACCATAAATCAACCTTATGAAGAATGTAGTTAGTATTGTTTCATTTTTTTGTTGATATTTTTTTTTCTCTACATAAATTCATACTAAAAATTAACAACTAGTCATCAAAGTCATAAAAAGTTGATATAAATACTATAATGTTTTTTTTTCTTATATCAACTTTTTAAGGGGTTGAAATCAATACCTTTATAATCTAGAATCCCATCAAGATTCAAATGTTTACAATATAAGTATTTTAGCATGTCTAATGTATATTTTGAAATGGCATATTCTACGGTATCTATGGCATCTTATGTTCTTACTTAGACAAATAGATATTTATATGTGGAGATTTTTTTCTTTACTTACCATGCACTCCCCTATCTCCTCCTGCTGTTACACTATTTTTATCAATGTAAGAAAGAGAAGAGCTTTAGATATTGATCAGGAATTAGACTTCACAGAGAAGTGCACCTGCATAAAGAGAACACATGTTTCTTTTCCCCTAATATATTCACCCACTAGTTATCAATACAGTTTAGATGAAGTGTTGAACCAAAATACAAATGTACATGTAAACTAAATAAAAACTACAGCAGTTTTTTAAAGAACCATAGAATCCAATCCAAGCCCTACTAAACAAGACCCAATGGCAATCCAATCCCTACTAGCCAAGAAACTATAACAATCCAATCCCTATTAGACAAGATCCTATAACAATCCAATCCCTACTAGACAAGACCAAATAACAATCCAATCCCTACTAGACAAGACCCTATAACAATCCAAGAAATAGACCTGCAGATGATCAGTCTTTCTTTGTCCATTTTACAATCAAATGATAAACATGTCATAGATACCGTATGTTTCTTTAATAAAGCCTTGCAGGATACTTGTATGACAAAATTCTCATTACCTGTTTATAAAGAGATTAGAAATTGATATGTTATTGATTAAAAACAACAAGTACTGTACTGGTATATTAATATTAGAGTTTCTTTATTCATAAAAGAACCAGAACGTTTAGTAGCCCTGTCCCTAAAGACCCACATTATTTGAAAAAATTAAATCCTGGTACTCGATTAGATTTACTATGGAAAGAAGCATGAGAAATATAATACACCATCAGTGTTAATGTTCAACACAAGAGGAAAAGCTTAAAAAAAACTGCAATATGTGTTACAACAAAAAGGGAAGGAAACTAGTTTCTTTATCAAAGGATTGGAAAACCAATGGAAAGCCCATATTATCCGTCTGTCAGTACCATAGAAAAGAAAGGCCTGTACTCCATTAGACCCTCCCATAGTAAGAAATGGTTTAATATAATATACATATACCCCCATCTTATGCTTCAGACCCTCCCACACAAGACCCTATCTCAATCATACCCTTCCACTTTCAGAGAAAAAGAAAACCCACTGCACCCTTCCAAATCAAGAAAGAGAAAACCTATGCCCCATCACATCCTCCCACAATTAGAGAGAGAAAACCTATACCCCATCACATCCTCCCACAATTAGAGAGAGAAAACCTATGCCCCATCACATCCTCCCACAATTAGAGAGAGAAAACCTATACCCCACCACATCCTCCCACAATTAGAGAGAGAAAACCTATGCCCCATCACATCCTCCCACAATTAGAGAGAGAAAACCTATGCCCCATCACATCCTCCCACAATTAGAGAGAGAAAACCTATGCCCCATCACATCCTCCCACAATTAGAAAGAGAAAACCTATACCCCACCACATCCTCCCACAATTAGAGAGAGAAAACCTATGCCCCATCACATCCTCCCACAATTAGAAAGAGAAAACCTATACCCCATCACAACCTCCCACAATTAGAGAGAGAAACCTATGCCCCATCACACCCTCCCAAAACAAAAAAGAGAACACCTACATGTATACCCCATCACATCCTCCCAAATCTGAAAGAGAAACATATCCCCCACAACACCCTCCCACAATTAGAAAAAGGAAACCTATACCACCATAACATCCTCCCAAATCAGGAAAGAGCAAACCTATGCCCCATCACTCCCTCCCACAGTTAGAAAAAGAAAACCTATACCCCATCACAAGCTTCCAAATCAATAGAAATAAAAATATACCCGATCACACCCTCCCAAAACAAGAAAGAGAATAGGTGAGATATTGATCAGAAAAAAACTATGCTGCACCTATCTATGATAAGAACATCTGTTTTTTCTGACCTGATAAGTTATCTTTCATTGGAACTAAAACATGTTCAAGTAGAGCAGCAATGTACTGTTAAAACTGGGATAATTAGCCGATTTATAGACAACAGATCATTAAATCAATTAAATATGTACTGAAAACATCAAATTACATTCCGTCAGTATATATTTATAAAACAATACATTTTGAGGGGGAGAAGGGTAATAAACATGATAATGAAAGGGAAATAAACAGGTACATTGTAGAACCCTCTACTTGTTTTTCTTCCTGTTGAATGTGTACATTGTTGAACTTTTTACTTGTTTTTCTTCCTGTTGAGTGTGTACATTGTAGAACCCTTTACTTGTTTTTCTTCCTGTTGAATGTGTACATTGTAGAACCCTTTACTTGTTCTTCCTGTTGAATGTGTACATTGTAGAACCTTTTACTTGTTTTTCTTCCTGTTGAATGTGTACATTGTAGAACCCTTTACTTGTTTTTCTTCCTGTTGAATGTGTACATTGTTGAACTTTTTACTCGTTTTTCTTCCTGTTGAATGTGTACATTGTAGAACCCTTTACTTGTTTTTCTTCCTGTTGAATGTGTACATTGTAGAACCCTTTACTTGTTTTTCTTCCTGTTGAATGTGTACATTGTAGAACCCTTTACTTGTTTTTCTTCCTGTTGAGTGTGTACATTGTAGAACCCTTTACTTGTTCTTCCTGTTGAGTGTGTACATTGTAGAACCCTTTACTTGTTTTTCTTCCTGTTGAATGTGTACATTGTAGAACCCTTTACTTGTTTTTCTTCCTGTTGAATGTGTACATTGTAGAACCCTTTACTTGTTCTTCCTGTTGAGTGTGTACATTGTAGAACCCTTTACTTGTTTTTCTTCCTGTTGAATGTGTACATTGTAGAACCCTTTACTTGTTCTTCCTGTTGAGTGTGTACATTGTAGAACCCTTTACTTGTTTTTCTTCCTGTTGAATGTGTACATTGTAGAACCCTTTACTTGTTCTTCCTGTTGAGTGTGTACATTGTAGAACCCTTTACTTGTTTTTCTTCCTGTTGAATGTGTACATTGTAGAACCCTTTACTTGTTTTTCTTCCTGTTGAGTGTGTACATTGTAGAACCCTTTACTTGTTTTTCTTCCTGTTGAGTGTGTACATTGTAGAACCCTTTACTTGTTTTTCTTCCTGTTGAATGTGTACATTGTAGAACCCTTTACTTGTTCTTCCTGTTGAGTGTGTACATTGTAGAACCCTTTACTTGTTTTTCTTCCTGTTGAATGTGTACATTGTAGAACCCTTTACTTGTTTTTCTTCCTGTTGAGTGTGTACATTGTAGAACCCTTTACTTGTTTTTCTTCCTGTTGAGTGTGTACATTGTAGAACCCTTTACTTGTTTTTCTTCCTGTTGAATGTGTACATTGTAGAACCCTTTACTTGTTTTTCTTCCTGTTGAATGTGTACATTGTAGAACCCTTTACTTGTTTTTCTTCCTGTTGAATGTGTACATTGTAGAACCCTTTACTTGTTTTTCTTCCTGTTGAGTGTGTACATTGTAGAACCCTTTACTTGTTTTTCTTCCTGTTGAGTGTGTACATTGTAGAACCCTTTACTTGTTTTTCTTCCTGTTGAGTGTGTACATTGTAGAACCCTTTACTTGTTTTTCTTCCTGTTGAATGTGTACATTGTAGAACCCTTTACTTGTTCTTCCTGTTGAGTGTGTACATTGTAGAACCCTTTACTTGTTTTTCTTCCTGTTGAATGTGTACATTGTAGAACCCTTTACTTGTTTTTCTTCCTGTTGAGTGTGTACATTGTAGAACCCTTTACTTGTTTTTCTTCCTGTTGAGTGTGTACATTGTAGAACCCTTTACTTGTTTTTCTTCCTGTTGAATGTGTACATTGTAGAACCCTTTACTTGTTTTTCTTCCTGTTGAATGTGTACATTGTAGAACCCTTTACTTGTTTTTCTTCCTGTTGAATGTGTACATTGTAGAACCCTTTACTTGTTTTTCTTCCTGTTGAGTGTGTACATTGTAGAACCCTTTACTTGTTTTTCTTCCTGTTGAGTGTGTACATTGTAGAACCCTTTACTTGTTTTTCTTCCTGTTGAGTGTGTACATTGTAGAACCCTTTACTTGTTTTTCTTCCTGTTGAGTGTGTACATTGTAGAACCCTTTACTTGTTCTTCCTGTTGAATGTGTACATTGTAGAACCCTTTACTTGTTTTTCTTCCTGTTGAATGTGTACATTGTAGAACCCTTTACTTGTTTTTCTTCCTGTTGAATGTGTACATTGTAGAACCCTTTACTTGTTTTTCTTCCTGTTGAATGTGTACATTGTAGAACCCTTTACTTGTTTTTCTTCCTGTTGAATGTGTACATTGTAGAACCCTTTACTTGTTTTTCTTCCCGTTGAATGTGAACATTGTAGAACCCTTTACTTGTTTTTCTTCCTGTTGAATGTGAACATTGTAGAACCCTTTACTTGTTTTTCTTCCTGTTGAATGTGTACATTGTAGAACCCTTTACTTGTTGTTCTTCCTGTTGAGTGTGTACATTGTAGAACCCTTTACTCGTTTTTCTTCCTGTTGAATGTGTACATTGTAGAACCCTTTACTTGTTCTTCCTGTTGAATGTGTACATTGTAGAACCTTTTACTTGTTGTTCTTCCTGTTGAATGTGTACATTGTAGAACCCTTTACTTGTTTTTCTTCCCGTTGAATGTGTACATTGTAGAACCCTTTACTTGTTTTTCTTCCCGTTGAATGTGAACATTGTAGAACCCTTTACTTGTTTTTCTTCCTGTTGAATGTGTACATTGTAGAACCCTTTACTTGTTGTTCTTCCTGTTGAGTGTGTACATTGTAGAACCCTTTACTTGTTTTTCTTCCTGTTGAATGTGTACATTGTAGAACCCTTTACTCGTTTTTCTTCCTGTTGAATGTGTACATTGTAGAACCCTTTACTTGTTCTTCCTGTTGAATGTGTACATTGTAGAACCTTTTACTTGTTGTTCTTCCTGTTGAATGTGTACATTGTAGAACCCTTTACTTGTTTTTCTTCCCGTTGAATGTGAACATTGTAGAACCCTTTACTTGTTTTTCTTCCTGTTGAATGTGTACATTGTAGAACCCTTTACTCGTTTTTCTTCCTGTTGAATGTGAACATTGTAGAACCCTTTACTCGTTTTTCTTCCTGTGGAATGTGAACATTGTAGAACCCTTTACTTGTTTTTCTTCCTGTTGAATGTGAACATTGTAGAACCCTTTACTTGTTTTTTTTCCCATTGAATGTGAACATTGTAGAACCCTTTACTCGTTGTTCTTCCTGTTGAATGTGTACATTGTAGAACCCTTTACCTGTTTTTCTTCCCATTGAATGTGTACATTGTAGAACCCTTTACTTGTTTTTCTTCCCATTGAATGTGTACATTGTAGAACCCTTTACTTGTTTTTCTTCCTGTTGATTGTGAACATTGTAGAACCCTTTACTTGTTTTTCTTCCTGTTGAATGTGTACATTGTAGAACCCTTTACTCGTTGTTCTTTCTGTTGAATGTGAACATTGTAGAACCCTTTACTTGTTTTTTTTCCTGTTGAATGTGAACATTGTAGAACCCTTTACTTGTTTTTCTTCCCATTGAATGCTCCCTTATTCAGGGATTTATCTACATTCTTTTCATTATAAGAAACAAATCTTAACTTTATTTTTGCATTACATTTAATTGAGATGAAGTTTAATTTGATTGCGAGGATCTTTTTGTTCATAGTTTCCGAGTTATGTGTCCTGGTATTGTGTAATATACTGGTACCCAAAATAATTTCCATATGCCATTGTATAATACTATTGTAGACTTAATAAAAATAGGTGAGTGTATACCCTGACTCAGAATTATATTGTTGTCTTCATATTAATGTTGTGTTAGTTTATAGTGAGGTATAGAATTTGTCTGTGTTTGTGTTGGCTGGTAGAGATGTCAACTATCACTTGGGATATGAATGATAGCTACAAAGTACAATGAAACCTTTCTAAACCAAACCATCTTGAGGCTATTTTGCTTCTTCTTTAGTTCACCTTGCCAAAGGCCATGTGAGCTTTTGCCATCACTTGGCATCCGTTGTCTGTTGTCCATTAACTTTTCATATTTTAATCTTCTCCTCTGAAACCCCTCAGCCAAATGAAGTGAAACTTGGTAGGAAGCATCTATGGAAGGTCCTCTCTAAATATTGCTCATTTTGTCCCGATCCATTAACAAACATGGCCACCACAGGCAATTCTTGTTTCTGATTGGTTGATTTCTAAAAATTCTTCTCCTCTGAAACCGCTTGGCCAAATGAATCGAAACTTAGTAGGAAGCATCCTTGGAAGGTCCTCTATAAATATTGCTCATTTAGTTCCGATTCGTTTACAAACATGGCCGCCACAGGCAATTCTTGTTTCTGATTGGTTGATTTGTAAAAAATCTTCTCCTCTGAAGCCACTTTGCTAAATGAACTGAAACTTAGTATGAAGCATCCTTGGAAGGTCCTCTATAAAGATTGCTCATTTAGTTGCGATTCGTTAACAAACATGGCCACCATAGGCAATTCTTGTTTCTGATTGGCTGATTTTTTTAAATCTTCTCCTCTGAAACCACTTGGCCAAATGAACCGAAACTTGGTGGGAAGCATCTATGGCAGGTCCTCTATAAAGATTGCTCATTTCGTCTCGATCCGTTATCAAACATGGCCACCAGACAATTCTTGTTTCTGATTGGTTGATTTCTCAAAAATCTTCTTCTCTGTAACCGCTGGGCCAAATGAATCAAAATTTGGTAGGAAGCATCCGTAAAAGGTCATCTATAAATAGTGCTAATTAGGTTCCAATCCGTTAACAAACATGGCCACCACAAGTGATTCTTGTTTCTGATTGGTTGATTTCTAAAAAAATTGTCTCCTCTGAAACCGCTTGGCCAAATGAATCGAAACTTATGGTAGGAAGCATCCTTGGAAAGTCCTTTATAAAGATTGCTAATTTAGTTCCGATCTGTTGACAAACATGGCTGCCAAAGGCAATTCTTGTTTCTGATTGGTTGATTTCTAAAAAATCATCTTTTCTGAAAAACCGCTTTGCCAAATGAATCGAAACTTGGTAGGAAGCATCCTTGGAAGGTCATCTATAGAGAATGCTCATTTAGTTCCGATCCGTTAATAAACATGACCGCCACAGGCGATTCTTGTTTCTGATTGGTCGATTTCTAAATATCTTCTTCTTTGTAACTGTTTAGCCAAATGACCAAAACTTGGTGGGAAGCACCTATGGGAGGTTCTGTATTGAGTTTCCTCAAAGCAGAATGAAAGGTGAGCGACACAGGCTCAGCCCACTGAGCCTCTAGTTTTAAATAGACATATGTTCGGTTAAAACAGATTTCATTAACAAAGATTTCCTTCAGTGGGTCTTTATTGAAAGATTGGTTTATGCAGAATTCTGGTTCATTGAGTGGTCATTTAAGTTTACCGTGCAGTAATCCAAACTTTCCCCTATTTAGCCAATCTCAGCTTTACTTGATTATCAAGTACAGATACAAGTATATAGATATACACCAAATGTATAATGTTTGTAAATTTGTTCTTGTTCTTTATAATCTAGAGATAGCTGTAGCTAATATACACAACCGCATTGGTAGTGTAATGGTTATATATATACTCATCTTGAGTGTGGTAGATGGGTTGGAGCTCAGGTCGGGTCAAACCACAGAAAATATTTGTTGCTTTTCTGCACATGCATCATTAAGAAATAAAAATAAAGACTTGTTGGCTCTGAATCAGGATAATGTGTCAAAGTGGAACAACATGTCTGCCAGAGAACTGTTGTTTCAATGATCTAGCACTATAAAATCATGTGAGTAGATGTCACCAAAATCTTGGATTATCATTCACTAATTTTAGGTTTACCTGTGTCTTTAGCTATATTGGTTTTACCTTTTTACCAAAGATTTTAGAGTTTTATTTTTTAATATACAAAGGTACATGTACATAAATTCAGAACTATTACAAGGGATTTTAAAATTTCAGAGACAAACAGAGGGGGAGGGGGAAAGTTTGATGAATGATGGATATACTTGAAAGACGGATCTATATCCAGGAGATGTTTGAATTAAAAGTGTTAACCAGAAATCATGAAATTGCATATGGGTTTGGTGGTCCTAGTGAAAAAAATGTCAGTCCTCATTAATTTTCTATTGCAAAATACCAATATTGTGTCAGTCCTTAGCCAAATCTTCCCAAATGTCTGACAGGACTGACAGAATTCGAGAACTCTGGCTTACTTATTAGATCTTAATTACAGATATTTGACAATCATATTTTAGAATCAAATTTATAAGGGCATAATGTCTATAGCACAATCACTGTATAGAGAAAGACACAAAGTTTATCTTGTTTTGTCTAAATCTTTGTTTATACACAGTGCTTTTTACACGTATTTATGCACATGTTTTTAAAGATTACATTTTTAATACTAATTAAAAAAATATCCTGCTCAAAATCTAACTTCCACCTCCTGTGATGAACAGGGGCAAACAGAGTAAAATGTGGCTAACGGAAGGGGTAGAAGTAAATCTGTGCTTTTGAAACAAAAAAATCTACACTTTTGTAACAAAAATTGGTGCTTTTGATATGCCAATACATGCTTTGGTAAAACTCATGATTTTAACAGATATTCAGATGTTGTCTTTATTCAAGGCTGTATTTCTTACACTTGTATCTCAATCCCCATTGAGATTCAGAGACCCAACTGGGACATGTTTTCCTAGTTTTTAAATAAATATTTATGTACATGTAGCATATTTAGGTGTCTATCTGACACCTCATACTCTATGTAAAAACAGCAACCTCCTTTACACCAGTATAGACAGCTACTTAAAAACTGTTTACTGTTTTTTACACTAAAAATCAGAATGTGTTATATACAGTGACCTACATAAGTCATAAATTTATTAATTTACCAATCTAGGGCCCACATGGGGCATATACAATATGAGCATGATTTATTACAATTGGCTTCACTATGTTTATTTATTCATGTTCATAAGTTAGTAGAGTGTTCTGTATTACTGTCAGCTGGTTAAATGAATGTTAAAATTTAAAAAATTGAGTTATCTCCCCTTGAAATAAATTTTGTGTTTTATTTTACCTGATCTACCAGTTTAAAGGAACTTTTGATTTCTGGGATTTAAAAAAAAATATTGCTGGAGTGCAAGGTGTAACTTTTTAGTTTGTGGGGAAATAAATCTTGTAGTTCATTTTTTGGTGAAATGACTCAAATTAACCATTAAAAAAATCGGCATGAAACCAATTAAAAAGTTGAATGTTAAAGAACAATGCTTTTATTACTGATCTTCATCTTGTAGCTACTCTAAGACGAGAAGAAAAACAAATATATATTGAGAATGATTAACAGGAGAATATAATGTACAAGTACAGGGGTATATTGAAAAAGAATAACATTAAACAAGAGGAATATATTGGTGTATAATAAGTTTAAGATAAATGATGACCGTTTCTTTCTTGACAGCAATACTCTGTCAATATAGTTTGTTATGACAGTAAGATGAAGCTGAGTGTTGTACAATAACTAGGAAATTCCCTTACTGACTAAGAACATCTGTGTAATGACAAGGATATAACATAATTATACATGTCTTATAATATTGTTAGTACAAGATAATTAATAAATCCATTATATCACCTAGATAATGGCAATATTCCAGCACTGTATAGTGTTCATTTTAGGCTAGGTAATGCACTCAGGTTTAATAAGATCCCTACTAATGTATATTTTATAAAGTCATGAATTTTTAATCTCATTGACATTATTCTGAAAAAAAGAAGTTAAAACAATCATAAATTATGAAAAGAAAACTTATACAGTAATAGTCAACAATTCCAAAAATATCAACAAATGAACAACAACCTCTTAACAGTGATGATCAACAATTCTAAAAATATCAACAAAACGAACAATCACATATGCATAAATAGTAACAAACAAATTCAATATACCAGTAATTAACAGTAGAGTTTAATTGTGTTTATCAGTAGTTCAGTGTTGCTTCTGAACAAATTGATATGAGGAATGTGAAGGTCATACTGAGAGCAGAGAAGATGTGATGTAATGACTTAAAAAAGGGGGAATGCAATTTTCAGAAGTTTTGTTTTTTAAAGAAATAATTTAAGTTGTCCTTTGATTCAATTGGTCTGAAACATGTATATATTGTATATTTATAATTAAGTGTTGTACAATGGTTCAATGTTTATTTAAGAATTTTTATGTTTTTGACTCTTCAGTATATTAATATGACACTGTATTTATTGTAATTCTAAAGCAATCCTCACAAAACACTTAGACAGCCTCTACTGAAGACACTTAATAATTGATTACATACCTTGTGTCAAAATTACTGCACTTATTTTGTATTCTAGCTGCCTACTTCTGTTGTTATTATGTTATGCACCAGTAATGCATTTTTATTGCAGTTAAATAAGTGCAATCTGTGACCAAGTCTTACCTAATTACAAATGTAATTAAAGTCTCATCATTAAATAGCAGCACTCTTAAATTTGTACTTTTACAATGTTTTTTATTTAATTTTTATACCACCGGCATAGATTAGCAATGAATTAGCAATAGATTAGCGATATCAGTATATTTTATTAGAGTAAACTACAAAAATGTACTAATATTTAATTTGTAAATTAATATAAATTTAAGCAAATTGTATAAAAGTCAACTTATTTAACATTAGGAAGATATATGTATAATGTCTTTAAAATTTATATTAAGTGGCCCTTTTTAGCTCACCTTGCCAAAGGCAATGTGAGCTTTTGCCATCACTTGGCGTCTGTCGTCCGTTAACTTTTCACATTTTAATCTTCTCCTCTGAAACCCCTCAGCCAAATGAAGTGAAACTTGGTAAGAAGCATCTATGGAAGGTCCTCTCTAAGGATTGCTCATTTTGTCCCGATCCATTAACAAACATGGCCACCATAGGCAATTCTTGTTTCTGATTGGCCGATTTTTAAAAATCTTCTCCTCTGAAACCGCTTGGCCAAATGAACCAAAACTTGGTAGGAAGCATCCATATCATGTCCTCTATAAAGAGTGCTCATCTCGTCCCAATCCATTAACAAACATGGCCTCCACAGGCAATTCATGTTTCTGATTGGTTGATTTCTAAAAAATCTTCTCCTCTGAAACCGCTTGGCCAAATGAATCTAAACTTGGTAGGAAGCATCCTTGGAAGATCCTCTATACAGATTGCTCATTTAGTTCTGATCCGTTTACAAACATGGCCACCACAGACAATTCTTGTTTCTGATTGATTGACTTTAAAAAATCTTCTCCTCTGAAGCCGCTTTGCCAAATGAACTGAAACTTGGTAGGAAGCATCATTGGAAGGTCCTCTATAAAGATTGCTCATTTAGTTGCGATTCGTTAACAAACATGGCCGCCTTAGGCAATTCTTGTTTCTGATTGGCCGATTTAAAAACATCTTCTCTGAAACCACTTTGCCAAATGAACCGAAACTTAGTAGGAAGCATCTATGGCAGGTTCTCTCTAAAGATTGCTTATTTCGTCCCGATCCGTTATCAAACATGGCTGCCACAGACAATTCTTGTTTCTGATTGGTTGATTTCTAAAAAATCTTCTCCTCTGTAACCGCTTGGCCAAATGAATCGAAATTTGGTAGGAATCATCCTTGGAAGGTCCTCTATAAAGATTGCTCATTTAGTTTTGATACGTTAACAAAATGGCCACCAAAGGCAATATCTTGTTTCTGATTGGTTGATTTCTCAAAAATCTTCTTCTCTGAAACCACTTTGCCAAATGAATCGAAGCTTGGTAGGAAGCATCCTTGGAAGGTCATCTATAAAGATTGCTCATTTAGTTCCGATCCGTTAATAAACATGGCCGCCACAGGCCATTCTTGTTTCTGATTGGTCGACTTCTAAATATCTTCTCTGTAACTGCTTAGCCAAATGACCAAAACTTGGTGGGAAGCACCTATGGGAGGTCCTGTATTAAGTTTCCTCAAAGCAGAATGAAAGGTTAGCGACACAGGCTCAGCCCACTGAGCCTCTAATTGTATTGACATGATAATGGATTATAGATGAGGGCACAGAACTCAAAGCACCAATTAAATTAGTAGAAATATTCTAAGGAGTCCTGGGCTTATGGTCATAATACTTTTGATCTCATGTTTTGTTCTGGTACCTGAAACATTGTCAATTATAACACTGCATCCAATAGATAGTGTTCTGATTGAACAATTTTGTAGTTTTATATCTGAATAATGCAGGAGAAAGTTTTGAATGGATGTTTTATATTTAGTTAAATTAATATAAGGTATATATCTACTACATATAATAAGAATCATTTCTCTATTGTAGGACTTAGTGCAGATTTAACTGGACTGACAACAGCTTGGCCGATACAGTTCCATGATATCCATGGTGACAATGTAGCTTTAAGTTCTGACAAATCGAGAGCTCGTAGAGCAGACAGTTTTTGTAAATCTATATGCTTTAGTAATCGCCCAATAGCTGTGAATGAAAGAGTGTATTTACGATTTGTTCAGATGTCCAGTAGTTGGAGTGGTGTTCTAAGGTTTGGTTTCACCAGTACAGACCCTGGTAGTGCAAGAGGACCGGACCTTCCTCGATATGCTTGCCCAGATATGACAAATAAACCTGGTAATTGGGCCAAAGCTTTAGGTGAAAGATACTCTGCTATAAACAATGTACTACATTTCTGGTATAACAGGAATGGAGATGTTATGTATGGTGTCAATGGTGAAGATATCGGAATATTTTTTACAGGTGTAGCAACAAACACACCTTTATGGGCATTAATGGATATCTACGGCAATACCATCGAAATAGAATTCATAAAATTAGGTAAGTCTCTTAATGGTTAGGTTGTTGTTGTACATCATTATGCATAGTAGATTTAAGAAGAGTTTGAAGATACCAAAGGGGTAATCAGACGCCGTATATCTAAGAACAGACAACACAATGACCACAAGATACCAAAGGGGTAATCAGAATCCATATATCTAAGAAATACAGACAACACAATGACCACAAGATACCAAAGGGGTAATCAGAATCCATATATCTAAGAAATACAGACAACACAATGACCACAAGATACCAAAGGGGTAATCAGAATCCATATATCTAAGAAATACAGACAACACAATGACCACAAGATACCAAAGGGGTAATCAGAATCCATATATCTAAGAAATACAGACAACACAATGACCACAAGATACCAAAGGGGTAATCAGAATCCATATATCTAAGAAATACAGACAACACAATGACCACAAGATACCAAAGGGGTAATCAGAATCCATATATCTAAGAAATACAGACAACACAATGACCACAAGATACCAAAGGGGTAATCAGAATCCATATATCTAAGAAATACAGACAACACAATGACCACAAGATACCAAAGGGGTAATCAGAATCCATATATCTAAGAAATACAGACAACACAATGACCACAAGATACCAAAGGGGTAATCAGAATCCATATATCTAAGAAATACAGACAACACAATGACCACAAGATACCAAAGGGGTAATCAGAATCCATATATCTAAGAAATACAGACAACACAATGACCACAAGATACCAAAGGGGTAATCAGAATCCATATATCTAAGAAATACAGACAACACAATGACCACAAGATACCAAAGGGGTAATCAGAATCCGTAGATAGAAGAAGTACAGACAACACAATGACCACAAGAAAAAGTACAAAAGGATAAACAACCATCTACAAAACATACACATAAAACTAAAGATCTACTAAAGATTTAACTTTAGTGAATGAACTGTAAACAGTAAAGTAATTAGTTCAAGATACTGTTTATATCCCTTCAAGATGGAGATGTAATTACATGTATGCTGTACATTATAAGTTCTAAGCTCCCTAGTGGCCGACTATGATTATTTAGACGGTCAGTTAATTGTTGAAGGGTGAGCACTTTAGCGCGAACCCTTCAACTATTTAGTTGTACGATGTTGCTGATCTATAGCTTGAAACAGTAACTAAGATTTTTCCACGAAATATGTTTGACAGACTTTCTTGGAAGTTCTAAGGCTAAAGACGTAATGGTCACTAGACAAAATTAAGCACCGCCCACTGACCTTCTGTAATTTTCTGTCTGCATCATTTCGTAACTGCATGTTTATCTATCGTCTGCATCGGTGTGTAACATTCTTTTAAGTAGTTTATTAGAAACGTTAATTTCTTTCTTTTTTATTGTGTCTCAAAAAGAGTTTTTTTACTGTGTTATTTTAGAAGAAAATATAAATCATCATCTTTCTTGCACTGCAGTTGTGTTTAATTATGCTAAATCAAAATACACACACATATATATAGTGAGCCTGGGCATACGTCGTCTCAGTTATCGATTACAATATTTCTTTATTTCGGACAGCGTCAAGGTCAAATTATGAAATGATAGATTACTTACACAATGCTGCAGTCACCTGGCATATGGAATTTTCCACTGGCCAGTAAAGCGTATTAATCTTATTCTCTAGATTTCCATATATGGCTCTGCCTTCTATCGTTATTTTTAGGAATGATTTTATCCAATCATAGGTCGTCAAATAAATGCAACATCGTACAATTTGTTTTGAAAGAAGGAATAGATATGTTAATGGTGCTCAATTGTAAATAAAAAATTAAACAATCATGATTTATAATATAACCAACTATTTATTTGATGATCATATGTTAATTCTGGGCTCATTCAGACTTGTCTAACATGTCTCTGTCTGTCCAAATTGTATTCAGACAAGTATGTAGAAATAAGAACTGCTTGTCAAAAGGACAAGTAGTAAGTTGAAAGAAAATGATTTTCTTTACTGTTTGGATAAGAAACAATAACTTTTGGACACACAAAATTTCTATATCATTTGTCCTATGGAGGCCTGTAATTATTTTTCTTTTTTTTTAATTGTTTTGATTGGTCTTTTTTCTTCTGAGACATCATAATTGATAGATTCTTACATAGTAGAAATGTTCTTTTTAAGTTACTGCAAAAAGTTTCATTCTTTGCTGATCTGAATTCCAAGATGGTCGCCATCATTTGGACATATTTTTTATATTCAATGTGATTATTTTGTGTCACACTTTAATACAGAACATTATACTAACCATGTTAGAAAACTCCTGAACTAACTGAATTCAAACTGAATGTACACGTTCAGAAATTATTCTTAGACACCATTTGCCCTAAATGGAAAAAAACTTGATATTTTGTTACTTAGACAGTGCTTTATAAAGTTTTTATTTTAATTTTCTATCAGAAAACCACGTTGATATGATTCTATTAGAAAATTCACAATTGGTTTAAAAAATCTCTGAAACTGATTGAATCCAGGTTAGGGCTGTTTCACACGCATCTTATGGTACGACTTATGTTGATTAAATGAGAATATTGGATTATGTTAGGTTTGGAACAGTAACTCTTAACAACCTTTTTTAGCTCACCTGACCAAGGGTCATGTGAGGTATTGCCATCACTTGGCGTCCGTCTGTCGTCCGTCTGTTAACTTTTTCATATTTTAATCTACTCCTTTGAAACAACTGGGCCAAATGGAACCAAACTTGGCAGAAAGCATCTATATAAAGTCCTCTATAAAGTTTCTTCATTTCGTCCCATTCCGCCAACAAATATGGCCGCCAAGGGCAATTCTTGTTTCTGATTGGCTAATGTTAAAAAAAATCTTCTCCTCTGAAACTGCTTGGCCAAATGGAGCCAAACTTGGCAGGAAGCATCTATGTAAGATCCTCTATAAAACTTCTTCATTTGGTTCCATTCGGCCAACAAACATGGCCACTGTTACTAAAAATAGAACATATGGTAAAATTGCATGTTTTTGGTAATAACTCAAAAACCGTTAATAATATCAGAAATCTGACGGGGTAAAAATGATCAGCACAGCAAGATCTTTTCTACCCTGAAATTTTGAAGAAAATCTGATTACCCATCCTGAAGTTATTGCCCTTTTTTCATCAAATTTTTTAAATGTTAATACTTTTCATCCTTTATTTCAAGAACTATAAGAGATAGATGTTAATTGTAAACTGAAAACATGTTCAGCTTGTCAAGATCTACATGCCCTGCAATTTTGAAGTAAATCTGATTACCCGTCTAGAAGTTATTGCCCTTTTTTAATATATTTTTTTTTTATTTAAACATTTTTGTCTGATATTTCAAAAACTATTAGAGATAAAGGTTTTGTATCATTCTATTGTCAGGTGAGTGATACAGGCTCAGTGGGCTGAGCCTCTAGTTTACCGTAAAGCTACTGATTTGACCCATTCCAAACATTCGAATTGCAACCTCAACTCTTTTCTCACACATTGTTGAGATTTGATCTGGTAACTGTTGGTTAGGGTGAGTATAATATTAGTAGCTCTACGGTAATATACAAAGGAAGAAAATCTATTCAGAGCTACAGTCCACAGCCTTAGATTATTTGAGATTGTTGCATAATCAACAATGTTTTGCTGATTAAATTGTCTCAAACTTATTCAATAATCAGGGTTTATAAATGTTTAGCTATTATAAACAATCTGTAGACTTAAAACAATACAGCAAAGATCACATGTTTTATATACTTTAAATTTTCAACCACTATTTGAATAGTTCTGAATTTCCTGCAAAATTACAAATGGTAAACTTGTGTTTCCTGCTGCAAAATTACAAATGGTAAACTTGTGTTTCCTGCATCCAAGTGTATTGAAGAAAAACTAATTATCATAATTATGAAAATAACTTTTTGATTTTAAAATTATACATGTATTAGTCTTTCCTTTAGCCTTTGAAGAAAAAAAAGGAACAAATCTGTTTTGCATGACAGAAAATGTTACTAGTAAAATGTTTAACATAAAGATATTGAAAAAATGGATGTAAATGTCCTACATTTTAACTTGTTTACATAAGGCAATAAAAATATTAATAACTATTACAACAAAAAATGACAAATGTACTAAGTTTCTAAGGACACACATCACTCCTATTTTATTTTTCATATATCCTCAGATAAGATAAGATAAGAAAACTTTATTTTGATTGGGCATGTAAATAACATGAGCTCTGTACAGAGCTTTTTAAATAATACAAAATGTATAATGTCCCCATACCGGTAATACAGTGAGGTAATAATATATATTCATTGTAAAATATATATCTAACCCACCTGATCTCAGGTAACAGTTAAAGCTGTATTGATCACCTGGTCTATGATTGATTTATAATTAGAAAAGGACTTGACAGGTACAAATATTTTGTCTGTCCTTGGTTCCCTTTGAGTGTAATGAAATGCAATGTACCATTTGAAAGTGTATATAAAAATTGTAAACAAATAAATATGTGCAAATGCCATATATAATTCTTTAAAAATGTATGCATAAAAACAAAATGATTGGATGATTATACAAAGAAATGTAAATGTTGT
Organism: Bathymodiolus brooksi; assembly: GCA_963680875.1. Lineage (NCBI taxonomy): Eukaryota > Metazoa > Mollusca > Bivalvia > Mytilida > Modiolidae > Bathymodiolus > Bathymodiolus brooksi. The sequence continues at coordinate 7,579,007 of OY804577.1, forward strand.
GCATCAAGCCATAACTGTCATTTTTTGTGGGTTAATTCAATATTTTCATGAAAATTATTTTTTTGCTAGTTTTATTTTGATTAGACATTTGAGATTTAAATGAACTGAATTATACATGTTATATATTTAACTTCCCTATGATATAGATTATCTAACAAGTTCAGGTAATTTGTGTGTTACTGTATAAACACTTCCTATTTAGGTTAAATACTATACATAGGTATTATGTGTCTTTAAAATAGGAATATCAGAGATTTCAGAGATGTTTCGCAAAAAAAAGAACAAAAGGGCAGCAGGTAGGGGGATAATGTGTCGATGTGGACATATATTAAATTTTATATTTTTTGAAGTCAGATTTAAAATTAATTTACAGGTGATATTTAACTTGGGGCCACGATCTTAGATAATTTATTTATGGAAGACATGCAGTTGTGAAATACACAGTTATTAAAATCAAACCTATAAATATGTTAATGTATGTATTTGAAAATTTAGTAAGATTATTTAAACTTATTTTAAATGCTACAGAATATTAATTAGAATTGAATTGATGGGATACAACACACCTTATTGATATGATGTTGTTGTGAGATACAAAGATGATAAGGTTAAATCAACATCATACATATCTCTTGGCACCATTCTCCACACAAAATGTGTAGTACCTCACCAATCTCTAGTGATTTACTAATTAATTAATTATGGTCTAGTAATGTTTTCAAAGTCCATAGAAGTCTGTTGTCTGGTTCTTGACCTCTCAGACATTGTTAGCAACCCATGGGTAATTATGATGTACCTCCTCTTATAAATTATATATCAGAGGAGGAAAGGGTCACAATATACCCCTGGGTTGCCTTTGATGAGGTTCAGACTAAATAAATGGGAGAGATCTGACATACACATGTACATTGATCAAAGTCAACAATTTTATAAGTCGTTTTTAATTGACATAAAATCTGAAGAAGAAAAAAATATTGTTCCTTAAAATTTGATCAAGATTGATTTTGTCTAATAATTTTTTTCTGCACAATATATATTTATACAAGTACATTGAGGTTGATTCAGGATTTTTCAAGAGGAAAAGGGGGAGGGGTGTCAAGCTAATTAATAATTCAAAAACAAAGGTTAAAAAAAAAGATCTCCACTGTACAATGTACTGCTAATATGTACAGGTACATTTATATTTAGGGTAATATATCAGGTATATATCTTTCTTTTAAAACATGTACAGGGTACATCGCTTGGGTGAACTTTAAATAATAAAAAGGTAGGAGATCGTGACTTATATATGTGAATGGACATCTATTTTAAAATATCTTGTGAGCTAGTACTGGTAAGTAAATATTTGTTTATCAATTACAAAGGAAATATGGATGTATATGATTTAATTTTAATCAGAACTTTCAGATATCAAGTTTGAAATAATTTATAGCAACCAAAAATGGTAGGAATTTGACTTCCAAATTTTATAGGTTTTTTTTTGGTCCACTTTGGCAAGGTGGGTTTTAGGATCATTTAATGTCTGTTTCAGTAACTGTTCACATTTTAATCTTTTGTTTTGTTGTGCAGTCATTGTCATATATAGATTTAAACAGATGTCCATTTCCTTCAATCAAACATCTGACATGACAGCCAAATATAGGGCAAAATGATTTCTGATGGGATTTATGGATGTAATTGAATCCATTTGAAAGTCAGGGTAAAAATAACTAGTTTAAAGGAGCAGACATGATTGAACTGGTACTGTTATTCAGGTAAGATATTACAGACTCTATGGAGCCTTTGGCTTGTAATTGATCTGAGAAAATATCTTTATGAATTTTGACATGATAAAAGAAAGAAAAACTTTTGTGTACAGTATGCAATGTATGCAGTAGTTCCATATTTTCTCTAAAAGCCATCCACTTATAAATGCTGTTTTATGGCATAAGCTTTAATAATTCTGATATCTTGATATGGCAGAAACTTTTATAATGCTGCTTGTCTTATGGGGTCACCCCTAGTATCAGGCCTCTTATTTTCCAAGGCCAACCTCTTTTATGAGGCTTTGTCTTCAAATGCCACCTCCTTTTATGTTGTAATCCTCTATTTTCCAAGGCCAACCGATTTTATTAGGTTTTATCTTTAAAGATCATTATTCCCTTTTATTGGAATATATTCATTGTTAAATGTGCAGTTATGCTGTATAAAAAAAAAAAAATACTAGCACAAGCTACACCTATATAAGAGTTAATATATTCAACCTAACAGGGTCATGTCCCATTACAGATTGGGGTGGCCTTTTAAATTCCAAACTTGAGAATGAATAGCCTATATAATAAGAATTTTATTTAGCAAACCTGTGTATAATTTGGCAGTACTTTTAGAAAGCTACATACTGTGTTTGCATTACAAATATAAACAATAAATCCATGGATACATGTATTTACAATTATACCAAGGCTGATTGATGTAGACGGTTTTTTTTATGATGAAGTACTTGAGAGATAAGATATACTCCTGTTTATGTTGTAGATATCTTCTGTATAATGTTTTTACAATCTGAAGAAAAAATGGGTTTGCAAATTTGAAGTTGTAGGGGCTCAAGAAAGAGAAATATTAATTTCTCCACATATAATTACTACATTATAGAGCTCTATTGAAGTTTAATTAGATATTTGATTTAATTTGTAATTATCCAGAGCAAGAATTGAAGATTTATTTTTTTGAAAATGAATATCAAGCAAAAACTGCCATTGTTTGTTGTCTGTTCCAGATTATACTCATGATAATTGTAAAAACTGCTTTTAGACATTTATATCCTGATCCTTCAAGTTTCAGAGGTCTACTAGATTTCAGTCTGACATCACTAAATAAGATAATAGACAATATGACACTAGATAATGACCTATGAGTGAGTGAAGGAATGTTGTTTAATGCCAAATGAGCAATGTCTTCAGGTATATCATGGCCAGAACAAGTTACCGGTACATACAATGAAATGAGGATGATATCTGTTCTAGACCAACATGCTGAGTTAGAGTTTTATGGTGCTAGCTCACTAAAACAACAGTGTGCTGGTAGACATGTCACTCCACATTATACTGATTCCTAACCAACCATTTTATGCTCTTAACTCTTGATTTTGCATGCTCTAGCAGAGAAGCAACAAATACCAATTTTATAGTCTTTGATTTAACAAGACTGAGCTCTAACCCACGATGTATAGCACTTGTGGTGAGCACTCTAACCCATGATGTATAGCACTTGTGGTGAGCACTCTAACCCACGATGTATAGCACTTGTGGTGAGCACTCTAACCCACAATGTATAGCACTTATGGTGAGCACTCTAACCCATGATGTATAGCACTTGTGGTGAGCACTCTAACCCACAATGTATAGCACTTGTGGTGAGCACTCTAACCCACGATGTATAGCACTTGTGGTGAGCACTCTAACCCACGATGTATAGCACTTGTGGTGAGCACTCTAACCCACGATGTATAGCACTTGTGGTGAGCACTCTAACCCACAATGTATAGCACTTGTGGTGAGCACTCTAACCCACGATATATAGCACTTGTGGTGAGCACTCTAACCCACGATGTATAGCACTTGTGGTGAGCACTCTAACCCACAATGTATAGCACTTGTGGTGAGCACTCTAACCCACGATGTATAGCACTTGTGGTGAACACTCTAACCCACAATGTATAGCACTTGTGGTGAGCACTCTAACCCACGATATATAGCACTTGTGGTGAGCACTCTAACCCACGATGTATAGCACTTGTGGTGAGCACTCTAACCCACTATGTATAGCACTTGTGGTGAGCACTCTAACCCACAATGTATAGCACTTGTGGTGAGCACTCTAACCCACAATGTATAGCACTTGTGGTGAGCACTCTAACCCACGATGTATAGGACTTGTGGTGAGCACTCTAACCCACAATGTATAGCACTTGTGATGAGCACTCTAACTCACGATATATAGCACTTGTGGTGAGCACTCTAACCCACGATGTATAGCACTTGTGGTGAGCACTCTAACCCACGATGTATAGCACTTGTGGTGAGCACTCTAACCCACAATGTATAGCACTTGTGGTGAGCACTCTAAACCACAATGTATAGCACTTGTGGTGAGCACTCTAACCCACAATGTATAGCACTTGTGGTGAGCACTCTAACCCACAATGTATAGCACTTGTGGTGAGCACTCTAACCCACAATGTATAGCACTTGTGGTGAGCACTCTAACCCACAATGTATAGCACTTGTGGTGAGCACTCTAACCCACAATGTATAGCACTTGTGGTGAGCACTCTAACCCACAATGTATAGCACTTGTGGTGAGCACTCTAACCCACGATATATAGCACTTGTGGTGAGCACTCTAACCCACGATGTATAGCACTTGTGGTGAGCACTCTAACCCACAATGTATAGCACTTGTGGTGAGCACTCTAACCCACAATGTATAGCACTTGTGGTGAGCACTCTAACCCATAATGTATAGCACTTGTGGTGAGCACTCTAACCCACAATGTATAGCACTTATGGTGAGCACTCTAACCCACGATGTATAGCACTTGTGGTGAGCACTCTAACCCACGATGTATAGCACTTGTGGTGAGCACTCTAACACACAATGTATAGCACTTGTGGTGAGCACTCTAACCCATGATATATAGCACTTGTGGTGAGCACTCTAACCCACGATGTATAGCACTTGTGGTGAGCACTCTAACCCACGATGTATAGCACTTGTGGTGAGCACTCTAACCCACAATGTATAGCACTTGTGGTGAGCACTCTAACCCACAATGTATAGCACTTGTGGTGAGCACTCTAACCCACGATGTATAGCACTTGTGGTGAGCACTCTAACCCACGATGTATAGCACTTGTGGTGAGCACTCTAACCCACGATGTATAGCACTTGTGGTGAGCACTCTAACCCACAATGTATAGCACTTGTGGTGAGCACTCTAACCCACAATGTATAGCACTTGTGTTGAGCACTCTAACCCACAATGTATAGCACTTGTGGTGAGCACTCTAATCCACAATGTATAACACTTGTGGTGAGCACTCTAACCCACAATGTATAGTACTTGTGGTGAGCACTCTAACCCACAATGTATAGCACTTGTGGTGAGCACTCTAACCCACAATGTATAGCACTTGTGGTGAGCACTCTAACCCACAATGTATAGCACTAGTGGTGAGCACTCTAACCCACAATGTATAGCACTTGTGGTGAGCACTCTAACCCACGATGTATAGCACTTGTGGTGAGCACTTTAACCCACGATGTATAGCACTTGTGGTGAGCACTCTAACCCACGATGTATAGCACTTGTGGTGAGCACTCTAACCCACGATGTATAGCACTTGTGGTGAGCACTCTAACCCACGATGTATAGCACTTGTGGTGAGCACTCTAACCCACAATGTATAGCACTTGTGGTGAGCACTCTAACCCACAATGTATAGCACTTGTGGTGAGCACTCTAACCCACAATGTATAGCACTTGTGGTGAGCACTCTAATCCACAATGTATAGCACTTGTGGTGAGCACTCTAACCCACAATGTATAGCACTTGTGGTGAGCACTCTAACCCACAATGTATAGCACTTGTGGTGAGCACTCTAACCCACAATGTATAGCACTTGTGGTGAGCACTCTAACCCACAATGTATAGCACTTGTGGTGAGCACTCTAACCCACAATGTATAGCACTTGTGGTGAGCACTCTAACCCACGATGTATAGCGTTTGTGGTGAGCACTCTAACCCACAATGTATAGCACTTGTGGTGAGCACTCTAACCCACGATATATAGCACTTGTGGTGAGCACTCTAACCCACGATGTATAGCACTTGTGGTGAGCACTCTAACCCATGATGTATAGCACTTGTGGTGAGCACTCTAACCCACAATGTATAGCACTTGTGGTGAGCACTCTAACCCATGATGTATAGCACTTGTGGTGAGCACTCTAACCCACGATGTATAGCACTTGTGGTGAGCACTCTAACCCACAATGTATAGCACTTGTGGTGAGCACTCTAACCCACAATGTATAGCACTTGTGATGAGCACTCTAACCCACGATGTATAGCACTTGTGGTGAGCACTCTAACCCACGATATATAGCACTTGTGGTGAGCACTCTAACCATTACACTACCGATGTGGTTTGAATGACCAATGAAAATGTTGTAATTAAGTTGATATAATATACATGATAATGAGGATGTATTTTGCTCTATTCAATCAGAAACAGTTGTCAGGAAAGGAATATGTGATCTTGGAGTGAATTACTGATTTATTTTGTCCATAGATTACATCTTTCATCACAAATGAATATAACTTTTGTCAGACAACAAGGAAGGTCAGACAGCTCATGTTGTTAATCTATAGATGACATAGACCACCAACAATACACTCTCTTGTCATTAAAACTCCTGACATTTAGACATGCATTTTGTTCAGAGATATCAAAATGTATTATGTAATCCACCTCATATTTATGATGTAAGTCTGACAAGCCCTCATTATTTATAGACACAATTTGGATTAGCAAACACTTTTTCCTACATTAGTGGAAATAATTGCTCTTCCTAGGGCTCCTTCTTTTAGAGCCAAAAATGTAGCCCCTTCTATTTCGGAAAATCTGATTTGGAAAGGAACTGTCCCAATTTATATTTACAAGATGAAGAGGCACCAATAAGTTGTCTCTCATTACAAATACATGTAGTTCTCTTCTTATAATGCATGTATATATTTCTACACAAATATTTAAGTGAACGAGGCGTTTTAACACCCTCAGAAATTCCTTCAACATTTATTAGATTATTCAAAAGATTATTTTTATCAATAATAAGTGCTGTCTGAAGATTTAATGATTGTTTTTTTTTCTATAGAAAAAGCTATTTAGAAAATTACAAAATTAGTTGAAAACAGAAATTGACTGATATTAAGAAAAAATGTTATGCACCAACAAATATTACATAACATATACATTTTGTACATTTATTTCATATCTTTATTACCCTTTCAATTTTCAATTTAAAAATGTTAAATAATAAAACCACAGAGTTTTCATTGCATTTAAGGATATTCATAGAGCCCTGACACAAAACTATGGTGATAACTCTTCATTTAAAATATAATATCATAGAAATACTGATAAAAGTAATTGGTCGTAGGTGGAATTTCAGAATGGATAACATTTATTTTGGGTTTATAACAGTATCTATGGTTATTTTATTCTGTACAAAACAGGTCAGAGGAGGTCATTTTGACTGTGTACACCTGTTTATCTAGGTATAATGATGGGTGGGGATGAATTATTGATGTTATCATCAGTTTCAGCAACTTTCCAGCCATATCGTGACTACCATAATTATTTAGATGCTGTTGGGCTTGTTGTCAGAAGTCACGATCGTACCCACCCTGCCACCCAGGCCTGTGGCAAGATGAACTATAATACAAAAGTTGCAGGAAATAAAAAGTACATAATTTATTGATTAAAGAAGAAATTTATTTGTTTATTTAAAAGTGGTTGTTTGTGATCTCCTATTTTATTTCAATTGTTTGAATTCTAATTCTTATTGTTCAATCTTTAGTTTTGTGTGTTGTTGATCATTGTTTGTCCTTTTGTCTGTCTTTTGAGTTATGGTTGCTGTTTGTCTGTTTTTTGAGTTATGGTTGTTGTTTGTCTGTCTTTTGAGTTATGGTTGTTGTTTGTCTGTTTTTTGAGTTATGGTTGCTGTTTGTCTGTCTTTTGAGTTATGGTTGCTGTTTGTCTGTCTTTTGAGTTATGGTTGTTGTTTGTCTGTCTTTTGAATTATGGTTGTTGTTTGTCTGTCTTTTGAGTTATGGTTGCTGTTTGTCTGTTTTTTGAGTTATGGTTGTTGTTTGTCTGTCTTTTGAGTTATGGTTGTTGTTTGTCTGTCTTTTGAGTTATGGTTGCTGTTTGTCTGTCTTTTGAGTTATGGTTGTTGTTTGTCTGTCTTTTGAGTTATGGTTGCTGTTTGTCTGTCTTTTGAGTTATGGTTGCTGTTTGTCTGTCTTTTGAGTTATGGTTGTTGTTTGTCTGTCTTTTGAGTTATGGTTGCTGTTTGTCTGTCTTTTGAATTATGGTTGCTGTTTGTCTGTCTTTTGAGTTATGGTTGCTGTTTGTCTGTCTTTTGAATTATGGTTGCTGTTTGTCTGTCTTTTGAGTTATGGTTGCTGTTTGTCTGTCTTTTGAGTTATGGTTGCTGTTTGTCTGTCTTTTGAGTTATGGTTGTTGTTTGTCTGTCTTTTGAGTTATGGTTGCTGTTTGTCTGTCTTTTGAATTATGGTTGCTGTTTGTCTGTCTTTTGAATTATGGTTGCTGTTTGTCTGTCTTTTGAGTTATGGTTGCTGTTTGTCTGTCTTTTGAGTTATGGTTGTTGTTTGTCTGTCTTTTGAGTTATGGTTGCTGTTTGTCTGTCTTTTGAATTATGGTTGCTGTTTGTCTGTCTTTTGAGTTATGGTTGCTGTTTGTCTGTCTTTTGAGTTATGGTTGCTGTTTGTCTGTCTTTTGAGTTATGGTTGCTGTTTGTCTGTCTTTTGAGTTATGGTTGCTGTTTGTCTGTCTTTTGAGTTATGGTTGCTGTTTGTCTGTCTTTTGAGTTATGGTTGTTGTTTGTCTGTCTTTTGAGTTATGGTTGCTGTTTGTCTGTCTTTTGAGTTATGGTTGCTGTTTGTCTGTCTTTTGAGTTATGGTTGCTGTTTGTCTGTCTTTTGAGTTATGGTTGCTGTTTGTCTGTCTTTTGAATTATGGTTGTTGTTTGTCTGTCTTTTGAGTTATGGTTGCTGTTTGTCTGTCTTTTGAGTTATGGTTGCTGTTTGTCTGTCTTTTGAGTTATGGTTGTTGTTTGTCTGTCTTTTGAGTTATGGTTGCTGTTTGTCTGTCTTTTGAGTTATGGTTGCTGTTTGTCTGTCTTTTGAATTATGGTTGCTGTTTGTCTGTCTTTTGAGTTATGGTTGCTGTTTGTCTGTCTTTTGAGTTATGGTTGCTGTTTGTCTGTCTTTTGAATTATGGTTGTTGTTTGTCTGTCTTTTGAGTTATGGTTGCTGTTTGTCTGTCTTTTGAGTTATGGTTGCTGTTTGTCTGTCTTTTGAGTTATGGTTGCTGTTTGTCTGTCTTTTGAGTTATGGTTGCTGTTTGTCTGTCTTTTGAGTTATGGTTGTTGTTTGTCTGTCTTTTGAGTTATGGTTGTTGTTTGTCTGTCTTTTGAGTTATGGTTGTTGTTTGTCTGTCTTTTGAGTTATGGTTGCTGTTTGTCTGTCTTTTGAGTTATGGTTGTTGTTTGTCTGTCTTTTGAGTTATGGTTGTTGTTTGTCTGTCTTTTGAGTTATGGTTGCTGTTTGTCTGTCTTTTGAGTTATGGTTGCTGTTTGTCTGTCTTTTGAGTTATGGTTGTTGTTTGTCTGTCTTTTGAGTTATGGTTGCTGTTTGTCTGTCTTTTGAGTTATGGTTGCTGTTTGTCTGTCTTTTGAGTTATGGTTGTTGTTTGTCTGTCTTTTGAGTTATGGTTGCTGTTTGTCTGTCTTTTGAGTTATGGTTGTTGTTTGTCTGTCTTTTGAGTTATGGTTGTTGTTTGTCTGTCTTTTGAGTTATGGTTGCTGTTTGTCTGTCTTTTGAGTTATGGTTGTTGTTTGTCTGTCTTTTGAATTATGGTTGCTGTTTGTCTGTCTTTTGAGTTATGGTTGTTGTTTGTCTGTCTTTTGAGTTATGGTTGTTGTTTGTCTGTCTTTTGAGTTATGGTTGCTGTTTGTCTGTCTTTTGAGTTATGGTTGCTGTTTGTCTGTCTTTTGAGTTATGGTTGTTGTTTGTCTGTCTTTTGAGTTATGGTTGCTGTTTGTCTGTCTTTTGAGTTATGGTTGCTGTTTGTCTGTCTTTTGAATTATGGTTGCTGTTTGTCTGTCTTTTGAGTTATGGTTGCTGTTTGTCTGTCTTTTGAGTTATGGTTGCTGTTTGTCTGTCTTTTGAATTATGGTTGCTGTTTGTCTGTCTTTTGAGTTATGGTTGCTGTTTGTCTGTCTTTTGAGTTATGGTTGCTGTTTGTCTGTCTTTTGAGTTATGGTTGTTGTTTGTCTGTCTTTTGAGTTATGGTTGCTGTTTGTCTGTCTTTTGAGTTATGGTTGCTGTTTGTCTGTCTTTTGAGTTATGGTTGTTGTTTGTCTGTCTTTTGAGTTATGGTTGCTGTTTGTCTGTCTTTTGAGTTATGGTTGTTGTTTGTCTGTCTTTTGAGTTATGGTTGCTGTTTGTCTGTCTTTTGAGTTATGGTTGCTGTTTGTCTGTCTTTTGAGTTATGGTTGTTGTTTGTCTGTCTTTTGAGTTATGGTTGCTGTTTGTCTGTCTTTTGAGTTATGGTTGTTGTTTGTCTGTCTTTTGAATTATGGTTGCTGTTTGTCTGTCTTTTGAGTTATGGTTGCTGTTTGTCTGTCTTTTGAATTATGGTTGCTGTTTGTCTGTCTTTTGAGTTATGGTTGCTGTTTGTCTGTCTTTTGAGTTATGGTTGCTGTTTGTCTGTCTTTTGAGTTATGGTTGTTGTTTGTCTGTCTTTTGAGTTATGGTTGTTGTTTGTCTGTCTTTTGAGTTATGGTTGCTGTTTGTCTGTCTTTTGAGTTATGGTTGCTGTTTGTCTGTCTTTTGAGTTATGGTAGCTGTTTGTCTGTCTTTTGAGTTATGGTTGTTGTTTGTCTGTCTTTTGAGTTATGGTTGTTGTTTGTCTGTCTTTTGAGTTATGGTTGTTGTTTGTCTGTCTTTTGAGTTATGGTTGCTGTTTGTCTGTCTTTTGAGTTATGGTTGTTGTTTGTCTGTCTTTTGAGTTATGGTTGCTGTTTGTCTTATGTTTCTCTTGCTCCCAAAGAATTATTATGCTTTTCAATCTGTTGACTGAGCTTTACCTGATTAAGGTTATTCCAGAATCCTGTCTTCTTCACATGCTAAATTATATATCTATGTTTTTATTTAAAAAAAGATGATGAATATGAAAAAAAAAAGAACAGTCTGAAAGTTAAGAAACTACAAAAATAGCATTCCAGCCAATATTACAAGGCTCTGTACAGTATTCATGGCTACAAGGCTCTATACATTCATTACTCATGGCTACAAGGCTCTGTTCAGTACTCATGGCTACAAGGCTCTGTACAGAACTCATGGCTACAAGGCTCTGTACATTACTCATGGCTACAAGGCTCTGTACGGTACTCATAGCTACAAGGCTCTGTACCGTACTTATGGCTATAAGGCTCTGTACAGTATTCATGGCTACAAGGCTCTGTACATTACTCATGGCTACAAGGCTCTGTACATTACTCATGGCTACAAGGCTTTGTACAGTACTCATGGCTACAAGGCTTTGTACAGTACTCATGGCTACAAGGCTCTGTACAGTACTCATGGCTACAAGGCTCTGTACAGTACTCGTGGCTACAAGGCTCTGTACAGTATTCAGTAATCATGGCTACAAGGCTCTGTACAGTACTCATGGCTACAAGGCTCTGTACAGTACTCATGGCTACAAGGCTCTGTACAGTATTCGTGGCTACAAGGCTCTGTACATTACTCATGGCTACAAGGCTCTGTACAGTACTCGTGGCTACAAGGCTCTGTACAGTACTTGTGGCTATAGAGAAATATAATTAATAAAAAAAAAATTTTTTAGAAGCAGTATAAAATTGAATGTTTGGTATTTATTTAAAATGTAAATATAAAATTTAAAAACTTGTTAAAAATATTACAATAAACATGTAACAAGGTAAATGACAGGTGAAACCTTGTGAAGCATATGATACTACTTATTTAGAGGTAATTTTACCTATATACAGTGAAAATAAATCACCTGAAATAAATTTGGTTTGTAAATGACAATATCCTGGTTTGTCTAGATTGAGACTTATTCATTTCATTTCTTTATCAAATTAGCTTGAAGGAGATGAGAGTTTGTCATGGTGGTAAGTTTTAACCGTAAAGTGACCAAGGATATAAACATTAGCTGTAGGGTATAAAACATTAAGTCATTATGACTATGTCACATCATTAATGTAGACATCTCAGTACTTCTTACATAAAGATATTACACACTGGTATTTACTATGTAATGTGTTCTAATTACCCATAAGACACCTGTTATCATCACGTTTTATAGACATGTAAAAACTTGGACCTTGTTGTCATGACACCTTTATTAGGGGGATACTGTGGTCTAATGATTAATTTAAGGTTGTTTATACTCCATAATAAACAATATCTGTAGACCAATGAAGTATAGGTTCACACATAGCTCACTTTAAAGTGTGCTTGACTTGTTTTTTAAGTGACCCACTTCAAAGTGTGCTTGACTTTTATCTTAGTAGGGGTGTCATTAACATGATTTTATGGTAGTTGGATTTACAACTACCTAGGCAACCAGTGCCTATCACCAGTGATGTTGTGAGTTTGAATCTCAATCAGGGCAATGTGTACCACATTATGCGATAAAGTTTGTTAGTGACTTGCGACAGGTAAGTGGTTTTCTCCCGGTCCTCCGGTTTCCTCCACCAATAAAACTGACCATCAGTAGGCATCACGATATAACTGAAATATTGTTGAAAGTGGCATTAAACTCCATCAAGCAAGCAAGCAAGTTTATCTTAGTGAAAAAGCTTTCTATATATTTACTTAGATTTTTTTTAAAGAACTGTTTCTGTTTTCTTCTCCATTGAACCTTATCATCACAATATTGATGAACAATTATTGAATGTAGAATAAAGCAGATATTCAAATTCAACCATGCGACAAATTATGAAATTCATAATCATATTGATAATGTACTGAACTTGTTCATACTGAGTAACTTAGAATTGATCCATCCAAATCCACGTACCTCTGTCAACATCGAGGACATAGTTTAAACTGAATTAAATATATACTAATGAAACCTGTCTAGACTTCCTTCCAACCAGTTTTTATGTTTTATGTTGAACCAGTTTTTATGTTCGGAATGTTTTAATTTGGATATAAAAATTATTTTTCAGATGTCTATGCATGTATATTTATAGTTGACAATTTTCCAAACAACATTTTCAGATTTCTAGACACTTATTGTTCATCCAGTTTTGAATCAGTGAATTGTCCTCTTTGTTAAAAGATAAATAAAGTCTATAATTCTAAAAAAAAATATCTTTGTTTTTTTTCCAGAGCCACCTTTGCTGAATAATGCGTTAAATCGGCCGTCCATTTCAATGCCAGCGGAGATTTCAGCGATAACATCACAAATGACAGCATTGTCAACAGCAGACACAGTACCGTGTAGCACTGTGATTCAATCTAATAGTTTGCCAATTAAATACTACGCAATGACTAGGTTTTCTTTAATGCAGTGGCATAAACTGGAAGGAAAAAACATTCAAATTTTAGACCCTAGTCGAACAATAGCATGTCGATCACCGGAAGAATTCTGTAATGGTTATGTGTTCTCATCAAAACCGTTGAAATGTGGCGAAAAAGTTGTTTTACAAGTACTAGGCATAGACAGAACATATGTTGGAGGACTCGCTGTGGGATTTACAACGTGCTCTCCCGATTCTGTGACTCAATCTGAACTTCCCGATGATGCAGATTTATTACTTGATAGAATGGAATATTGGGTTGTTAATAAGGATGTATATAGATCACCAGAAATTGGTGATGAGTTGTGTTTTCATTTAACTCACGAAGGTAGGTGTTTGTGTTTTTAGTCTATCTGACATTTGACAGCATACACTGATAAATGATGAGCATAATCTGAATGCTGAGCCAGGCTCACCATTTTTGCTGATGGTCTGCTAATTAACCCCAAGGTAATAAACAGGGCCATAAAATACCTGGTCAGTAGTGTCTTGTTGATTTCACAGGTTAGTCACAGGTGATCTACAGATAAATACATACACCTGTTTGTGTTACATAACAGGAAATGGGCATATTTGGATTTCAGTGATTTTGATGTGTAGAAAAAGGATTTCAATACATTTAACTGTGCCTTGAAAATTTGTCAATAAAAGAATATTTTCAAAATTTAATATTTTGTGATAAGCATCAGCATCAGCTAACTATTTGAAAAAAAAAATTGAAATGAAATCATAATTTTGTGTTGGAGATATAAGGATTTTTAACTGAAAATATGGGAAAGAAGAACAAGATTATTTGTGATGCTATTTTATTCAATAGATTAATTAATTAAGATTAGATTTAACAATTTTAAGAATTTCCTTTCTATGTAATGTGCATGTATGTACATGTATTTGTTTTTTTTTTTCTTTCTCAAGTTTGACAAAAATGTTATAGACTTTGTTCTTTAAATGATACATGTATTTAAAATTAATTTTTTTTTTTATTTTGTAATTAATTTTATCTGTTTTTGCAGAGGAATAATATATTTGATTTGCTTTATCAATTTGATAAAATAAATGTAATCCAATTTCAAAAATATACTTGTTACTATGTTTCGAAAAAAAAGAAAATTAATATTTTCAAGATAAATGGAACACATCTTGAACCCCCTTAAATAATTTATGCAATCTATAATAAAAGTTTCAATTCCTTTAACTGACTATCAATGAAAATATAAGTGTATTTAGAGAAAACTTAGTATATTTTTAAGTCCTGTACAAAACTTCAATCCTTAAGATTTGATTAACACAGACACTTTAATGTTAACTATAAGCATTTTTGCTTCCTCTTTCTTTTTGTAACTTGATACCTAATAAAGTTAGTACTAGATTTCAAGTAAATTCGCGGGTATATAAATGTATGTAATGCAAGGGAATTGGGGTTGATGCATTGGTCATTTCCACTGGGGATTGGCTTGACATGAGAAAGCTCCTGAAAACCTACCAGAATGCAGAACCAGACTCACCTGACTCGATCAGTTTTAACAACAGCTCTTCACCTGAATTACATGTACCTCAACCTAGATGGCAGAAAAAACAACCAGCTTCAACAACTACCAAACCACAGAAACCAGATGCCAAAGTTATAGGCTGGGTAGATGGCATAACATCACAAGCACCACCTGAAGACCCTTATGAGTTTAGGTCATTCACACCATCTCCTGAACTTCCAGCATACCTGCAGCCACCTACATATGCACCACCAAGCAGCCACTCGCCACCATCACCATCTCCACCACCTGACTCTCAACTACCCAGAAATCAACTTCTCAACACTATACGTCAACTAGAGAAAAAAGTCAACACTCTCACTGAAAGATCAGTCACTTTGACAAAACTTGTACAACAGTATGAGCATCTTATTCACCTGGTTCAAGAACTACTAGACAAGCAGCCTCAAACAGCCAGTAGACCACTCTTACCTCTACACAGACCCTGGAATGTCACACCTTACCTCTACACAGACCCTGGAATGTCACCCCTTACCTCTACACAGACCCTGGAATGTCACCCCTTACCTCTACACAGACCCTGGAATGTCACACCTTACCTCTACACAGACCCTGGAATGTCACACCTTACCTCTACACAGACCCTGGAATGTCACCCCTTACCTCTACACAGACCCTGGAATGTCACACCTTACCTCTACACAGACACTGGAATGTCACCCCTTACCTCTACACAGACCCTGGAATGTCACCCCTTACCTCTACACAGACCCTGGAATGTCACACCTTACCTCTACACAGACCCTGGAATGTCACACCTTACCTCTACACAGACCCTGGAATGTCACACCTTACCTCTACACAGACCCTGGAATGTCACCCCTTACCTCTACACAGACCCTGGAATGTCACACCTTACCTCTACACAGACCCTGGAATGTCACACCTTACCTCTACACAGACCCTGGAATGTCACACCTTACCTCTACACAGACCCTGGAATGTCACCCCTTACCTCTACACAGACCCTGGAATACACACCTTACCTCTACACAGACCCTGGAATGTCACACCTTACCTCTACACAGACCCTGGAATGTCCCACCTTACCTCTACACAGACCCTGGAATGTCACACCTTACCTCTACACAGACCCTGGAATGTCACACCTTACCTCTACACAGACCCTGGAATGTCACCCCTTACCTCTACACAGACCCTGGAATGTCACACCTTACCTCTACACAGACACTGGAATGTCACCCCTTACCTCTACACAGACCCTGGAATGTCACCCCTTACCTCTACACAGACCCTGGAATGTCACACCTTACCTCTACACAGACCCTGGAATGTCACACCTTACCTCTACACAGACCATGGAATGTCACACCTTACCTCTACACAGACCCTGGAATGTCACCCCTTACCTCTACACAGACCCTGGAATGTCACACCTTACCTCTACACAGACCCTGGAATGTCACACCTTACCTCTACACAGACCCTGGAATGTCACACCTTACCTCTACACAGACCCTGGAATGTCACCCCTTACCTCTACACAGACCCTGGAATGTCACACCTTACCTCTACACAGACCCTGGAATGTCACACCTTACCTCTACACAGACCCTGGAATGTCACACCTTACCTCTACACAGACCCTGGAATGTCACACCTTACCTCTACACAGACCCTGGAATGTCACACCTTACCTCTACACAGACCCTGGAATGTCACACCTTACCTCTACACAGACCCTGGAATGTCACACCTTACCTCTACACAGACCCTGGAATGTCACACCTTACCTCTACACAGACCCTGGAATGTCACACCTTACCTCTACAGACCCTGGAATGTCACACCTTACCTCTACACAGACCCTGGAATGTCACACCTTACCTCTACACAGACCCTGGAATGTCACACCTTACCTCTACACAGACCCTGGAATGTCACCCCTTACCTCTACACAGACCCTGGAATGTCACCCCTTACCTCTACACAGACCCTGGAATGTCACACCTTACCTCTACACAGACCCTGGAATGTCACACCTTACCTCTACACAGACCCTGGAATGTCACACCTTACCTCTACACAGACCCTGGAATGTCACCCCTTACCTCTACACAGACCCTGGAATGTCACCCCTTACCTCTACACAGACCCTGGAATGTCACACCTTACCTCTACACATACCCTGGAATGTCACCCCTTACCTCTACACAGACCCTGGAATGTCACCCCTTACCTCTACACAGACCCTGGAATGTCACCCCTTACCTCTACACAGACCCTGGAATGTCACCCCTTACCTCTACACAGACCCTGGAATGTCACCCCTTACCTCTACACAGACCCTGGAATGTCACACCAACTAGACCACCACACTCACAGCTTCCGTTCCAGGCAACAGCACTATTTAATTCACCAACAACTCCGGCAACAAATGACAGCACTACACCAGAAACTCAACCTAATCAGCGCCGAGCATCTTTTTCCAGTACCAGACTACTACAACCAACATCCACTCTTTTTGTTGACCTTGACAACAAGTTCCAACAGATTCCAGCCCAGCACAGAATTTCAGATTCGACTCTTGTTGCAGAGTTCAACTCCTCCTCGGGTCCTGGCAACTTTGCAAAGCACCTGACAGAAAAGCTATTCCCAGAGTTTTTTACTGAAGAGTGTCTCCATAGGTTTTATTCTTGCAATGCCAATGGTGACAAGAAGAACAACAAAAATCAACTGGATCCATCATGTATTCAGCCTTTGAAAGAGTATGTCAGACACTTCTTCCCAGAAGTAACCCAACCACAGGCATGGAAACTTATGGTTATTCCCAAAATAAATGATGCCCTGCGGAGACCAAAGCCTCTACAGAAGACACAGATGTAATTAATGAACAATGATTGACAATTGTGATTGTGATGATGTTGATTATCAGTAGTTTAAATATATTTAATATATATATATATTGATCTTAAAATATGACAACTTACATATTCTTCTTTGTGACTCTTATGTACAGAGTAAACAAATATAATGGTGCATCATAAGAAAATAATATGTAACTTTTACATACCTGTATATTAATCATGATGTGGAGAAAAATCTCTATGCCATGTTTAATAAATGTAATTAAAATATATTATTCTCTGATTGTGCACCAAGTTTAATTCTTTTAATATCCACAGTTTAGTTAGAGTTTACTTTCAAGATTTAAAACATTGATAAGACAAACAAATTGTAGAAAATTTGAAGCTTTACAGCAAAAATAAAAAAAGACAACAAACAAATGGTTAAAAAAAGAATAGATCCACATCTATTGTATAATTAAATATTTTTAAATAATTTACTTTTAAATTTTAAAATACAGATAGTAATTGAAATTTAACAAAACAAATCAATTGAGAAACAAAAGAAAATTTAATTGAATTTTAGAATTAGGGCTGTTTAAAAAAAAATGGCTCCAACATGTGAAAAAAATGTCCAAATTAAACTCACTCCTAAAAACTTTCTGCTGATAATTTTCAATGTTGTATACATTGAAGTAAATGAAACAAGAAAGAAACTATGAACAGATAAGCAATAAATTTTTAAGAACCTTTTATTGAACACAAATTGGCACAAAAAACATGTAAAACACATACTTATTCTATATCAGTTAAACAATCTTTAGTCTCAATTATTTTGTATAATGGTTTCTCAAACAATGCAACTGATATAAATTACTTTTTGTGCAAAATATTGGGTTCTTGGTAGTTGTAGTTTTTCTTAAAAGCTATTTTTTATGATAAATTCTCAATATTTTTGTCCAATCTACCTGATAAAGTTTTTATTATCAAAATAATAATGAATATTTTTACTTAAGACAGGAAAATTTTCAAACTTTAAAGATAAGTAGCCATTTGTAAAAAAAAAATCACATTGATTTTTTGAACGATCGCAAAATAATTGGTTGTAGAAAAAACATTTTGTCTATTTTTGTTGCACTCCTGACATTTTATAATAAAGAAAAAAAAGAAGAAAATATCACATTTTAAAATGCCAACATTGAACAGTGATGTTACTGTTAACTCTGACATACAATAATTTTTACCTGTTTCAATGAAATATTTGTACAGAAATGACAGTATTTGGAAATTTGTAAAAAAAAAATTGCCATACCACTTCTTTAACCCAACCCAGTTTTAGCAGCAATATTTTTAATTACATTTGAAAATTTGTATTATACCACTCTAATATATTAGATAAATCATGAAGAAATAATTAGAATATTTTTATAGGCTAGCAAAGGCAATTTATTATAAATTATCATTATTTTATCAATGGTACTATCTTATCAGGATATGTTGCACTCCTGACATTATATTGCCATCAAGAAAAAGAAGAGTTATTAACTTAAAAACAATTCACAGGGGAAAAATCATTTGATGTTCTTTCAAGCATTAGTTTTACCAAGTTTTAATGATAATTGTTTCTTAAAGTAACATTTTTCTAGTTATTTGTAACTTGTTTACAGCCATACTTCTCGAAAATTCCAACTTATTTTTGAAATATACTATACAAAAATATTTAAAACATGTATTAATCTAAATTAATATTGAAAATAGATGTTTAATGTACAATTACAAATATTTTTTGGATAGTAGAAAAATGATTATATCAAATTTCAATGATTTTTAAATATTTATGTTGGGAGTGCAACATTTACATGGTCAACCATAAATTATCTATAAGAAAATAGATAAATGCATTTATCATAAACTTTATCAAGTCAATTAATCTCCAATAGCTAATGAACCTAGAAAACATGTTCCCTTGTCAGAGAATGTCTCTAGTATTAATACCTAATAGATATTAAAGCATGAGACCATTTAAAATGAACAAAAATGCTTTATTACATAAAATTAAAAGCACATAAAAGCTATTGACACTTCATTTTTTCAAACATTATTCTAAACTTGACAGAATCTCATTTTATTTAAATCATCCATATAAAAAGCTATAATTTAGACTGTGTAGAAGATCACTTAAAACTAGTTGCACTCCTGACATGAATCAAATGCTTCTGTGAGAGATATTTTATGTATCTCAAACAGGTAAATGGGTTTTATCTGTTCTCTTGGTCAGTCTCTGTTGAAATAGAAAGACAAATGTGGGTTTAGTTACATTTAAAAGAAAATATGTCTAAGAAAATATCAAATGTTGCACACCTGACATTTGAGGGTGCTGCCTTTAATGTGACATTCTTTGGCCTTACTACTGATTTTAGTGTATCCTTTAACTATGGTTTTGAAGCAGCAATGATGTATTAAGATTTATTTATACCCCATATCTTTGAAAACTAAAAGACAACGTTTCTACAATGTAATTTGGGAAAACTTGCATAAATGTTTGTTGCACTCCTGACTAACTACATCTTTTTTACAAAGCCATATTTTTATGCAATAATAAATGTGAAGCATGATCTATTGCTATCTTAAAGTATGTCAACATATCAAAGTTTGTGATGAAATAGATTTTGATAACATATTGTTTGATTTAGCACTGTGGTAGGTTGTTGAAAATTAAGGATTTTTTAAAGTGTCACAAAAAAGTGTTGCACTCCTGACAATTTTGACGTGTTTTTTGGACATATTTTTTTAGTTATTCTAGATATCTTAAAGATTTTTTGCAGTAACAAACATCAAATCATTACAGATCTTTTGAACTATTTAGATCCAATAAAATCATAAAAATGAGTAAATTAGACAGCTATAGCAGTAGGAGCCATTTATTTTTAAACTTCCCATATACAAAGTCTTCATTCTTTAAGATGTTAGATAATCTGTATGTACCTGTACATGCATATAACCATCGTAGATAACACACTTTTTCCCTCTGTTGATTTCAGTATGCACCAGTTCCATTTCCAACTTATAAACTTTTGTACAGATTTTGTTTTACACCAGAACATATATTTAAACCCCGAGTGAGTACAACTCAGACCAACAATCAGGCGACTATCATGTGAAAGTTAAAATAAAAACACGTGTGAAAGTTCTTTCGGCGAAATCGTCATTCACAATAAAAAATAAAACATTATATACTATTATCTGCATCGTGAAATTAATTATCATATTCGTTAGATATTTTTTCTGCAATTTTTAACACAATATTAAAGTAATTTTCATTTTCATTTTTCATTTTTATACAGAATTAATCTACAGGTAAATTACAGGTAAATTGCGGAAACGTAATGCTACAATTTGCGGAAACGTAAAAATGGAAAATTTCAAAATTTGCAGAAACATAATTCGCCCAACAAATCACACATACATGCTCAGGTAAATTTTACTAACACCTATTGAATCAGGTACATCTACCTGGAAATCATTATGATCATATTGTTTATTCAATTGCTGACCACCTGTACAGGTGAGGGTATTAAACTGATCATCAGCCCATGATTTATGACCCCCAATAAAACCTCAGCATTGGATGCTGAGCCTTTTAGATGCTCAGCATTTATCAGTGTAGGCTGTCAACTGGTGAACTGTACTGAAGTTTTTGCTACTGTTTAATAACTTTATTTTGGTAATGTTTAAGGACCATAACTTCACATACATGTAGGTCAAGTTCAATTTTGAGTAGAATATCTTTTTTTCCTGAGTTATTGTAATCTTTTTCTATTTGTTAACTCATATACATGTAGTTATTATGCTATTTGTATTATTTGAAGAAAAAAATATGTTATTCGTTAACTTACCTGCGATATATCAACACTACCAGGGCTGCTGGAATTAACTGGGTCATCAATATCGTCTTGTAACACGTTCACTAAAGGGATATCCACATGAGTTGTAGAATCTGTGGTAGAATGTAATGAATCATCCCACAGTCGTAGTAAATCTTCCTCCTTTTCTAAGGTTGACAACACACGAGTTGTAGAATCTGTGGTAGAATGTAATGAATCATCCTGCAGTCGTAGTAAATCTTCCTCCTTTTCTAAGGTTGACAATATTTCTTTCGGAATTTTGGTTTCTGATGTTAAGCCAACAGTTGCACATTTCCCAAAAAGTGCTTCATAAGGCGTTCGTCCAATTCCTTTTTAAGTGCTGAATTTTTTTGCAACTGGACATATTTAATCCCAACTTACCACTTATTCGATTCATTATCCCTCATCCAAGCTGTTAACATATCATGAATGTCTCCGTTAGACCTTTCAATGCTACATTGAGACTGGGGGTGTCTAGGTTTTCCATGACAATAACCAGTTCTGACCACATAAGTTTCAATTCAGATATTACCAAGGCTGTAAATTCACGTCCGTTGTCATTTTGTAAGATGTGTGGTGCACCGAAGGTAGTGAAAACATCAATCAAGTTGAAGGCAACTTCAGAAGCTTTCTTTGAAGTTAGTGGTTTGATATTACAAAACTTTGTGAGATGGTCTTGATACACCATAATAAATTTGTACTTGCCATCAGGGTTAGACTGAAAATCCATTAAAGCAACTTGTCCCCTACTATTAAACTCTTTTGACAGGATAGGTTTTACTACAACTCCTTTTGAGATGTGCTTCTTTTTCATATTTCAGTTTTCACATAGTGATAGAAAGAGTTCGATACAATCTCTTGAAATATTTGCATAACCATTATTCAAATGCTTAATCATTCTGTCTCTGCCGCCATGACCAGTTTCTTTGTGTGCTTTCTCTAAGATGCCATAAAGTTCTTCAAGAAACACATATATTTTTAAATTGCTCTCATCATGTTCTTTAACTTTAGTAATAAGTCTTTCAAAACCTCCAACAATGAAAATATCATACCTATTTAAGTTGTAGTAGTCTCCTTGTGACGGAATATAAGTTCCACCATAATGTTTGTTCCTCGAAAATTTTATTATGTAGAAAAAGTTCCATTAGGTACTATCCTTATATAATATTTCATCCGATGCCATAAGGAATCTTCCATGGAACTGGATAAAATATTATATAAGGAATGTTCCCTCCGGAACTTTTATAATTACACAATAAAATTTCCAACAGAGGAAAAATACATCCAAAGAGATTTTTTAACTTGACTGATAAACTTGTGGAATAAATACTATGTAATAGAGTTTCCATGTGGAATAAATATTATGTATTACAGTTTCCTGGTAGAAAAATTCTTATATAATGAATTATTATCATATAATGATATTTGCAAGTGGTATACATGATTATAATAATAATAAAATTTCCATGTGAAATAATTATTTTACAAATTTATGACAGGAATAAATATTACCTAATAGAAGTTCCAGATATTAAGGGAACACAATAACTGTTTAGATGATAATAATCTTATCAACTACTGCAATGAATCCTTACTAGCAGTAATCTTAGAATGTTTGTCAATATGTTTTTTTTTTAGTTAACAAGTGTGGACACAGAAATGTGCTGTCCAAAAGGCAAGTGTGGATGTCAATATTTCATATTATTAACTTTAAATAAAAAAAAATTCATGGACACAGGGGTCCTGTGTTTTTATTTCAAATTTTCATCATAGCCCCCCTCCTCCTCCCAAGGGATTAAAAATTGTATCATTAATAATAAATTAATAAATAATAAATTCAGATTTTCTATTTAAAATAAATCTCATTTACAAAACCACTGATATTTGTTCAATTTTTAATGCTGATTTAAGCTTTAGTTGTAACAAATTTTTATTTTTCTCTTTAAACTGTCGAAACATAACATTTATTTAACTGTAAAATTCACACATAAAATTCACCCCCCCCCCCCTTTTTCCCTTTTTTCTTGTTTAAATCAATGATCAACAATGTTCCAGAATCAAACAAATGAATAAATATAACATAGATTTCTTTTACATGCATCTATTTACCGTGCGGAGTCAGTGTGTTTTAAATTGGTCATCCAATCAGGACGCTCATTATTCTTGTCCAAGATAAAAATACATCGCTAAAATTACCTGTGGGTGTTCCCCCACTTCAACTCGTAAATTTACATAGAAATCAGAGATATTTCATCATAAAACTTCACACATGGTTTTGTCCATCATATTTCTTGAAGACAAACATAAAATTTTATTGCATTTATCAATATTTTATGAGTATCAACAGTTTTTTCAACACCGTATCTGTTTCTCAATACAGCTGCCCGATTACAGTGACTCGTGACCCACATTAGCACGTTCCACCAGTTTTTTTCTTAATAATGTTGTTTAAATACTGGCCATTCATTGACTGACTGTAAAGAAATTATTATGATATTGAATAGAAAGTCCTTACCTTTTATGTAAGAGCCATCTGATGAATATGAGAAAATCTTTTCATACTCCTCTGCTTCCATGTTTTTCATGCATTAAAGTAAACAGGTCACAGGTGGATGATTTAAAAACTGATTACATGTATCACATGACCTTACCTATACATGTACCATAATATTATTTCCATCAATAGATGGAACAAATATTATAAAGATTTATTCCTGGAAATTCTTTTATAAACGTAGAACAAATATTATATAACATTTGTTCTGGAGAACTTTTATAAACGTAGAACAAATATTATATAACATTTGTTCTGGAGAACTTTTATAAACGTAGAACAAATATTATATAACATTTGTTCTGGAGAACTTTTATTATGCACAGTTTGGTTCCTGTTGGAACTTATATTATGTGGAACAAATATACAGTCACATCCTGTTGATTTCTTTTCAGTTGATTTAAGGCTTTTTATTTTTGATAACAGGTTGTTGTACACAAAACACAATAGTTATCTCTGGGATAGATATTCCTGGTCTTCCCCGACTCAAATTTAGATTTTAAAGTAGAAATGAATTTTTCTTCACCAGACGACATGTTTACACATTCAGAAACACAAACAAAATTGAGATCAATACTTCAAATCACACTTTAGATATCACTAAATCTACTCACCAATAAAATATAGAAATAACCTTAAGCCAATTTGTAATCTATTTAAACTGGTAGAAAACAAAATGAAAATTTGTTCCCCCTAAAAAAAGTTCCTACAGTACAATTATCATAAGTATTTGTTCCTTTGGACCAACTACTGAACTAGAAAAACAACAACAGAAATTAAATATTTATTTAGATATTTATTTTTCATTTAATACAGATATTTTATTGCCTAGGAAATAAGTGAAATATTCATTAATCATTTTCAGGAAATAAGCCTAATGCCTGAAAATTTCAGGCATTACGTTAATGTCTAGGCATTAGCTTATTGCCTAGGAATTAAGCTTAATGCCTAATTTCACTTATTGCCACTAACAAAATATATAAAGGACAACTGTTGATAAAGGCCACATTTTCAGGTTCCTTTGATCATGAGTGGCCTTTATATACAGGTTCCCTTGATCATGAGTGGCCTTTATATACAGGTTCCCTTGATCATGAGTGGCCTTTATATACAGGTTCCCTTGATCATGAGTGGCCTTTATATACAGGTTCCCTTGATCATGAGTGGCCTTTATATTGATAATGAGTGGCCTTTATATACAGGTTCCCTTGATTATGAGTGGTCTTTATATACAGGTTCCCTTGATCATGAGTGGCCTTTATATTGATAATGAGTGGCCTTTATATACAGGTTCCTTTGATCATGAGTGGCCTTTATATACAGGTTCCCTTGATCATGAGTGGCCTTTATATACAGGTTTTACTGTATAAACAAATCATTTCACATGAACCTCTGATCAATACATGTATATGGATTCCTGTTTAAAGGATCTACCCAAAACTTTTAGACTAGGCTAAAAATCATTTATAATTAAAGAAGGAATAACATGATATAGTGGAACAATGAAAAATTAATTGTTCTACTTAAACAGCATGTTTATACAATGTATATCTATTGAATTTTCCCTCAATTTAGATTTTGAAAGTTCTATGTCATTTGGCAGTGGCATTGTGGTGTTTGGTGTTTGGTGATTATTGTTATTGAAAACATTAAACATGAATACTTTGTCTTTGATCAACACAGTGGATGCATATCTTGTTTAAGTTTAGGAAGTGGTGCTTGTCATTTATCAATTCACCTTTTACCCTTGTTTGTTAACTGATAAAGCACTGAATCAAATACAGTTTAACTTCCTGTTGCTGCACTTGAAATATGCAATCGAAACACAACAAAAGATGAAGGTGAAGGTGAATGCAGTGTGACAAATAACAAAAACCACTGTGGTAAAAATGATACATGCAAAAGTAGAATCAAAGTCATATCTAGGAGAACATCTATGGTTGGTCCATATGTTCTCAAATTGTCGACCCTGGGTACCTTGTTTGAAACAATATAGGTATAATATCACAACACTAATTTTTTCTCGGACGCACCTAGCCCCTGTGGGTTACCTGTGTTCATGGTAGTCCTTCAGATGTCAGTACTTTCAATGTTTTTGTATGGAAGTATCAATTTGGAATTGTCAGCCTCCTGAAGTAATAGACTCTTTGCACATTTCTGTCGTTATTCCAAAATTACATGGTTTTGTAAAACATTTTTACAGAAGTTAATTACTATTTGATACTGGCAAAAAGGTCCTCTTTTAGGCAAAGTGCAATGCACATACATGTATTTTGTTTATAATTAATCCTTACAAAACAATTTGACATTTTTAATTTACAATGTTCAAATATTTACAAATTATAAAAAAAAATATTGGTTGTCCTTTTGGCTGCTCTTGCAAGGAACAGGTACCAATTTGGTCAATGTAAGGGAAATAACTCATGTAACAATGTATACTGTTAGAATCAAGTCATGTAAGACATTTCAGAAATAACAGTAATTAATATGATCACAATGATATATATTTTATTTGATCTTTTTCAGGAGAAGTAAGATATTCCAGGAATAATAACAAAGTGGCTACCTTAATGCATATAGACAGAACTTTACCAATGTGGATCTTTTTTGACATTTATGGAAATATACAAAAAATTAGATGTTTAGGTAATTTTAGTGTTTAGTCTAGATATAGATAGTATTTGTATCCAAAATGTATCTGTTACCTCATGCAAGGTCTGGTCTCTATGCACATTTTCTGTTTCCTCTACAAATAAAACTGACTGCCACGATATAACTGAAATATTGTTGAAAGTGGGGTTAAACACCATACCGCTAACCTTAACCCTATTTGTTCTGAAGAAGTAGTTTACAAAATTTCAGCATCGTTATTAAACACATTTATGCAAAATAGGTTATACAGAGTGAAGTGTGGAAGAATAACTGAAAAAAATTGACAAATTAGTCAAGTAATCTTCACTGTGGTAAAATATCAAAAAACACAATAACTGTATTCAGCATGTTTTACTGTACTCCAAAGGATTGCTAATATCCAAAATAGTTTGAGTAGAAAAATGAAAATTTTTACCAGGTCTGATAGTATGAAGGAAGATTTTTAAATAACAATCGATAATATATAATAATATAATAATAAATATCCTTTATTTAAACAGGATGACATATTTAGTTACAAACTAGTTCACAATATGGTTCTGCATTATATACATAAATTACAGCATAAATTATAAAAGTGACATACAGTATTTAGCAAATAAATAATATTAATTAAGCTACAAGTTGAAATATAAAGATAATAAAAAACATCAATATCATTCTACAATGTAGGTAACAATGTAATACAGAATTAACCATAGTACTGTTGCAAATATAATTCTGTGAGGGATTCTATGGTCGTACATTCCTTTAAATTTTCACTCAAGTTATTCCACAAGTAACTACCAGATATAATAAAAGAACGCTTATAATACTCTGTTTTATATTTTGGTACATAAAATAAATTTTGACTACTCTGTCTTGTGGATCTAGTGCTAACCTGATGAACATATTTAAAAATATTCAGATATTCTGGATCCAATTGATTCAGTGATTTAAAAACTAAAATTGCTTTCCTATGTACAAAATAATCTGGCATAGGCATCCATTGTGAGTTTATTAAAGAGTACAATAGATGGTGTCATAACGTTTTGTTCATTCAAATTAATACGTGCTGCCCTTTTTTGAAGTTTAAAAATCTTATCAATATTCGCAGCATTTTTTGCACCTGACCATATAGTACAACAATAATTAAAGTGTGGAAAAATTACAGAGTTATAAACTTTAAGTAAAGCAAAACTAGACATAAAACTTTTCAGCCGTCGTAAAACACCTAATTTCTTTGATATCTTTTTGGTTAAGACATCAATATGATATGACCAAGATAATGAACTATCAATATTTACTCCTAAGAGTTTTGGCTACATCAACAGTTTCAAGAACAACATTATTTATTTCAATACAAATCTTTCTACATTTTACCAACCTTTGTTTTGTCCCAATCAACATACACTGTGTTTTCTTTAAATTCATTGTAACTTTATTTCTCTTCATCCATTGCATGGAGTTAAACAGATCTTCTTTCAATTTATATTCAATAGTATCAATTGATTTATTTGAAACATCTTGTGAAGTGTCATCTGCATAAATTGTAGCATGTGAATGTGTTAAACATTTTGGATAATCATTTACAAACAAAATAAAAAGTAAAGGTTCAAGTATGGAACCTTGAGGAACACCAATAGTGATATTTCTAGGCTCTGACAAAATGCCACTCCAACCAACACATTGTTCTCTATTACAAAGGTATGATTTAAACCACAGAAGAGAATTTTCACAAATACCAAATGATTTTAATTTATGTATTAATACATTATGATTAACGGTATCAAATGCTTTGCTTAAGTCTATAAATAATACCCCTGTTGATTTACCATCATCAATATGCTTGAGCCAATGATCAACCAGACTATTTAATGCTGTCTCACAAGAATGTTTAAGGTCTAAAACCAGATTGACTACAAGTTATTAGTTTGTTATTTGATAGATACTCATAAAAAGCATTGAAAACATGTCTCTCAAGTATTTTGCTGACAATAGGCAATACTGAAACTGGCCTATAATTGTTTACAATATGATCGTCTCCTGATTTCAAAATAGGAGTAACACTGGCATTTTTCCAGTCATTTTCAACACAATTAGTCAGGTAACCTTCAGAAGAGACAAAAATTCAAATATTGTGATATTCCACAAATATGATTTACAATTTTATGATCAAACATGGCTGTAGAATATGAATGAATTTGACAGATGTGTTCTGTGGCAATACATAATAGAGGAAACTGAGTGTACAGATGTGTACTGTGGCAATACATAATAGAGGAAACTGAGTGTACAGATGTGTACTGTGGCAATACATAATAGAGGAAACTGAGTGTACAGATGTGTACTGTGGCAATACATAATAGAGGAAACTGAGTGTACAGATGTGTACTGTGGCAATACATAATAGAGGAAACTGAGTGTACATATGTGTACTGTGGCAATACATAATAGAGGAAACTGAGTGTACAGATGTGTACTGTGGCAATACATAATAGAGGAAACTGAGTGTACAGATGTGTACTGTGGCAATACATAATAGAGGAAACTGAGTGTACATATGTGTACTGTGGCAATACATAATAGAGGAAACTGAGTGTACAGATGTGTACTGTGGCAATACATAATAGAGGAAACTGAGTGTACAGATGTGTACTGTGGCAATACATAATAGAGGAAACTGAGTGTACAGATGTGTACTGTGGCAATACATAATAGAGGAAACTGAGTGTACAGATGTGTACTGTGGCAATACATAATAGAGGAAACTGAGTGTACAGATGTGTACTGTGGCAATACATAATAGAGGAAACTGAGTGTACAGACAATGAAGGAAATGGTTATACAATATATCAATATTATAAAGATTACAAAACTACAAATAATATTTACTGTACTGAATATACCAAAAATTATATATGTCGGACTAACATATATGTGACTGTATTTCATAAAGTATCACTTTGTATTTCTATTGACCAATAACAGCTAACCAAGGTTTTTATATTTAGAATGTAACTACATGTTTTCTGTATTTTTATTTTTAAGGTGTTGCTCCTCATCGGCCCCCTGTACCACCACGGCCACATTCAACATCATACCTAACCCAGGGACCACTAGGTGTTGCTTTGCCACTCCCAGAGAGACCAGTACAACCTGTGTCACAGAACTGGGCCAATTCTCAAGCCAGTACACTACAAGAAGCACAAGTAGCGTCAATGATACGGAGTTACAGTGTGCCATCGGGTGTTAATGTTAAATCCTCACCCCCCGTTCCACCTAAATCCCATTCCATTTCAATGCCAACATCACCAACAGAAAATAAAATCCAAGAAGATGAAACTCACGAATGTACTGTGTGCTATGAACGAGAAGTTAATTCTGTTTTGTATAAATGTGGACATGTATGTATGTGTTTTGAATGTGCCATACACGTTAAAGAAAGAGGAGCACTGTGTCCTATTTGTCGACAGATTATTCATGATGTCATCAAAATTTATAAAACGTGATACATTATTGTAACTATTTTAGCAAAAATTTTTATCATTTCTCAATTTTTTATCAAAATATGTTTTTAATTGAAACATTTATATGCTTGGTAATTCCAATCTGTGATTAAAATAACAGTAATTATACAATAAATCTATTTAAATGAATCACCAAACTTTTGTCGTCTGCTTAGCAGAGCAGACAATATAAAGAATGTTTTATGACCATTACTATCTACGTCTTGATCATGTAACTTGTTATAACTTATTGTAATTCATAGCTTCTCTTACCTCATGTAACTTGATGAAATTTAATCAACTTTTACTATATTCCTCCTTATAACTGCTGTTATGCACTTTCCCACATGCCTGTCTGAATAAGGCTATTTTCAACTGTCTGTCGTGTTATGTATAAATTAAGGACAGGTGACACACATCTTTTACAAAAGACCCATAAATTATTTCTATGTTTTGAGGTATTATTCCAATAAATGTGTGCTCTTTGTATATAATTTCAATTAAATTAGATATTTTCCCAGCGTATTGCTATCTTAAAGAAGAAAAATATCCCCTTTATAGAGTACCATGGTAATGGACAGAAATCCTGTTCCTTATTGGAAGAAAGAATAATTTTATTTATAGTGTTGTATTTATTGAAATAAATATGATACAGAAAAGCTGACAGGGTTGTGATCATATGGTAGTTGGATTTACAACTACCTTGCAATCAGTGCCTATCACCTCTAAAGTTGTGAGTTTGAAACCCATTCATAGCAAGGTGTACTCAATGCAACTTTATGTGATAAAGTTTGTCTGTGACTTGCGACAGATGTGTGGTTTCCTCTACCAATAAAACTGACCGCCACCATATAACTGAAAAATTGTTGAAAGTGGCATTAAACACCATAAACCTTTAACCTGAAAAGCTTGCAGCTCAAAATATTATAAGACAAATAAAAAAATTCATCAGCCAAAGACATTGTATTATTTTCTGGACTCTTACAGGCTAATTGTCTATCGACATGTTATTATTGTCTATTATCCAAGGGAAAAATCTCTTTATCAAGCTAAAATGTCAGGAATAATATGTTATGTATTTATACTAACTTATGAAATAACAATATGTTGATTTATATAATAATCACATATACATTAAATTATTTCTTGATTTTTAAATTTTTGTCTAAATTAATTAAAGAATTAATATCTTCCATAATGTGTTAAATCATATTTTGGAAATAAAAAACAAATATGAAGATATATTTCTGGTGTAAATTTTAGATTTGTATTTCCACTTTACATTGTTTACACTCCAGTTTGCTTGTTAAATTTGTGTTGCATTTTCTTGACTTTTACTGAACAACTGGGTAGCCAAAAAAAACCCCATCATTGTCTATGGTTGTTAGATGTTAAATCCATGTCTTGCTCTGAAAATCTCACACTCGGCAGTAATATGTAAAAATAGGTTCCATGTGACAAATAGTATCTTTGACCATTATGAAATATTTTTGAAAGTTGCATTAATCACCAGAACCCCAACCCTCTCCCTCTTTGACCCTTATGAAAGTGAGACAAGGCTATCTCACAGTCAAGGGCTCAGATATTTTTGGTCTAATCCATGACTAGCAGTTGTTGGGGGGAAAATAGTTTAGCCAAAAAGTGTGAGCCTGGTCTGACCAACAAAATAAGAGTTATTGATACATTTTCTTGTAATATAACCATTGCTAAGGAAATGGTTGTGAGATAGGGTAATATCACACCATAGTAAGCATAAAATTATCATGTCTGACATGTTAGAAATTAGGTTCTAAAACACCTTATTGTGTGCATACCGGTACTTATGGAGGCATCTTTGAATGGTTAAGACATAAAATTTTTAAATTTGAATGGCAGTATACATGTATTTCCTGGTAATTATTATATTTTTTACTCTATGTAATACCTTGTGTATTAATTTTTTGTGTTTCCTGATACTTGTACTACAATTAAAATAATGATCATGACTTTCATCTCCATTTTATCTTCAAATCTATCCCCAAGCTCAGGTCTTTTGACATTCTCAATTTCTTACCCATTGAGTTATCCCCCTTTTAATGGTGCTCATTTGTTATATTATATTTTTGTCTCAAAAAAGTGCTGTAATATAGAGATAAATTTGTTTTGTAAATTAATTTTTAAAATCATTTGTATATATATGTTATATTTACACCTACGCAAAAGCTAGCTGTCATGTGCAAGTTTATATCTTTGACCTTGAATCATATTCTTTGTGATTTAAATTTTCAGTGTAAAAGATAAATGCTAAGTTTTATTTGCATAATACAGTGAAAACTGTCTAAACAGAACCCATTTCGGATGAAAACTTTTGTTCAGAATAGACAGGTGTTCGGTTTAGACAGGTTAAATTCACTAAAATTTACAAGATTAGGACTAAATCTAATGTTCAGTTTACACAGGATTTCGGTTTATACAGGATTTCGGGTTTATTCAGGGTTCAGTGTAGGCAGATTTGACTGTAATTGTGTAAAACTCAACATTTTTCTAATGCAGTGTTGAACAAGATGGTTTATTTAAGCCACACTATAGAAGATAGATGGAAGGTATACCATTGAGTGAAGTTCAAGGTATGACCTCATGATGTCACATCAAAATGTTACAGTGAATTGTAAACCATGAATAAACTTCAAGGTCAAAGTTCATAATGTTCTTCTTCATGAAATTGATAATGGTGTAAATGTGATAAGGTTGTAGATGTTGCACATTAGTAATATGTATATAGTGGCGATTTCAGTGCAATCTTTTATAATTTGTAATGTAATTTTTGTCCCATTTTATAAAATGTTCAGGGTGATATTAAATGCATAATTTCAGTGGTCACAATTATAAATAATTATCATCAAAGAGAATAACTATTTTTCTATTTCTTGTCTGCAATTTACCCTCTTTTTCAAAACCCATTTTATAGAATTGTTAAGAATATGAGGTGAAGACATTTTTGTCTTGCTAATATTATGTTCATATTTTCATGCTTGTTGCATTTTATCTTTGTAATTAACAGAGAAACTAAATCATGTGATTAATAATGTAATATGACTGAAAACTTTAAAAGATTATACATTTGATCACTGGTTGTTGATGGTGTTATTGTAATAAACTATGGTGAAACCTTGGTGACATATTTTCTAACTTACATCACTTCATTAAAATCTAAATTGAATTTCTCATAAACAATTGTTTTGAGTTTGTTCTCCTTATTTTAGCTAGATACAAATTTTGAAAAGATCTTTTTCAATTTTTGTTTTCTTTTTTAGATATGTTGATCAAGTTAAAACTGTTTTTATTATTTTCAATAACTTCATCAATTCATCATAGAATTAATAAAACATGGCTTCTTTATGGACAAGATATTACAACAAAACGCCATTTGTGTTACAAGAATTTACTTTCATTTGGTTGAGAATTTTACCATTATACATTAGTAACATACATATACTTTACAGTTTTTTTTTATCAAACAACATCACCAAATCTTCATAGAATAGTGTCTAGACAATTATTGGTTTTGGTCCATTTCTTTCTTTCTTTCTTTCTTTCTTTCTTTCTTTCAAAAGTTATCGTGAGCCTTTCTTAGTTCTTAGAATCATTATATCTGGTGTAGTTAAAGGTATCATATTAGGAGTTCAAACATTGATAAGAGTCTTCTGTGGAATCATATATGTTAGTGACACTTGTTACAGTTCATTGTTACATTCACATATTTATTATTAAAGTTTTATTTTAGTTAACATGTTTATTTAATTAATCACATGGACACAAGTTTAAACTTCAATAACATCATTAAAGCCTCACAGAAAATCATAAAAGAATTGGCAAATTCAGATTCATATACACATTGTACTCATTGTTAACAATATTTTTGTGCAATTAATATTCAGAATGATATTTGTTTTCAGCAATACAGACAATGTTTACAGATTGATGATATTATATAAAGCTGGAATTTTATTAAAAATAATTATTATGGGAAGACCTCATTTTCAGTCGTATGTATTTTGACATAATGGTGCCAGTATTTGTATTATCAAGCATTATTGTCTATTATAAATTGTCCACAATTTGTTGGTGACTGGTTCACTCATCATTTTATTTTATACATATGTGACTAAAGTCAATTTCTTTTTTGAAGTATACATGAATTCAGTAATATTTATTAGATTTTAACATTTGGAGGAATTTTGTGAATACTTCCAAGTGAAGAAATTTATATTTCCTGGAAGTTCAAAATTAGAATAGGAAAAAATGAGTAAGAAGTTCATGCATGAAGGAAAAAAATGAAATCGTGTTGATACTGAAGTAAACTACTGAATATGCAATGATTTTTGTCCATTAAGATACTGACAATGATTGGTTAATTTTATCAAATGACCTTGACAAGACTTTATATAAGCCCTATAAGAATAAAATAAAATTAACTAACCAATTTATAATGAATTATAATATAGCTACTCTTGCATTCCAGATACTGAAAATAAATCATGTGTAACTGAACAATGCAGTAATTCATGAATGTGGGTTAGCGTATGAGTGAGATACCGTCGTTGATCTGGTACAAGTGATTTATTATTGGAGATTAGGAATGCAAGTAGTGAACTGTTTATCACATAGATATTTTACACTTATGTTTGTATGTTAATACAATGTTTTAAAAAGCAACTTGTTTTTCATCGTTTGATGCTCACTGATATTTTTCATTGATAGTGTGACGTCACACAGTAAAATCAGACGGTTTTATTTCACTATGTGAAATACCAGTTTGTCTACGACTTGGAAATCTCGGCATTTCACAGGCATCTGTGTAATAAGAACAAATGATTTTCCCCCTACAAATTCTATGTGCCTTGTGATAATAAATCCTGCCTGATAGCATGGTTATTGTTACAGTAACAATATGAGGATTTTTAGTTAATTTATTTTGTCTTGTGCTGTAAAAGATTCTTATTTAAGTCTTAATAAAGTTTTAGAAATTAAATTGTAGCAGAATAAATGCTACGTATTGGCTGTAAGCAAAGTAATATATTGAACTCGTTCTAAAATGTGAAAACATATAATGTATACTAATGTCTCACTTTGTTATATTTTTGCCACTTTTTAACAAATTTGTTGTCGGTGGTATTTGTTTACTGATATACCACACACATGTTTGTAGTATTTGTTTACTGATGTGCCACACACATGTTTGTGGTATTTGTTTACTGATATGCCACACACATGTTTGTAGTATTTGTTTACTGATATACCACACACATGTTTGTGGTATTTGTTTACTGATATACCACACACATGTTTGTGGTATTTGTTTACTGATGTGCCACACACATGTTTGTAGTATTTGTTTACTGATATGCCACACACATGTTTGTGGTATTTGTTTACTGGTGTGACACACACATGTTTGTGGCATTTGTTTACTGATGTGCCACACACATGTTTGTGGTATTTGTTTACTAGTATACCACACACATGTTTGTGGTATTTGTTTATTAGTATACCACACACATGTTTGTGGTATTTGTTTACTAGTATACCACACACATGTTTGTGGTATTTGTTTACTAGTATACCACACACATGTTTGTGGTATTTGTTTACTAGTATACCACACACATGTTTGTGGTATTTGTTTACTAGTATACCACACACATGTTTGTGGTATTTGTTTACTAGTATACCACACACATGTTTGTGGTATTTGTTTACTAATATACCACACACACATGTTTGTGGTATTTGTTTACTAGTATATACCACACACATGTTTGTGGTATTTGTTTACTAATATACCACACACACATGTTTGTGGTATTTGTTTACTAGTATACCACACACACATGTTTGTGGTATTTGTTTACTAGTATACCACACACATGTTTGTGGTATTTGTTTACTAGTATACCACACACACATGTTTGTGGTATTTGTTTACTAGTATACCACACACATGTTACTTATTGAAATGTTATGTATATTTATTTTGTACATCTACTTAATGAAAATGATGGTAATATATTTTGTCTAATTGACAAATCAATTTTACTCATTAACCTATTACTTCATTTTTATTCATTGTTCTTTGGAGTTTTCCATGCCAGATTATGATGAATACAGTTGTTTTAAAGAAAAAAATATCCTGTATGAGTAAAACTGTTCAAATCCATTAATTTGGACACCATTTTAATTCTTTATGATAGTTTCAAATAGCAATTAAAATTCTGGTTTGGTCCTATAATTAACTGTAAATTAGGAATTCTAATCTCATGCTCCATGAAGTAAAGGAAAAAAACACTTTTCCCCAATCACTATTTTTGCCTCCAAAATCTTTTCAAAAAATAAACCATGGTTATACATGTTATAAATATATGTAGGGAATACATCAATACAAGAAATATGGTTGGAGTGTAAAATACTAATATCCTTTGGTAATGGTTTGAAAATGAGTATACAGTGAAAAAGATGGTTATATTATAATTTTGTTGACAATTTTATATGCAGAAGTTTTTCAGACATAAAACTTTCAAGTACATGTATGTTTATTTGGAACTCATACTCGAAAAAGAGCCAATCAGAAGACTGTATCTAATTATATAAGAGCCAATCAGAAGACTGTATCTAATTATATAAAGTGTTCTGATTGGATGATTTTTGAGTAAGAGAATGAAACTTGTACATCTGTATCTGTATGGTTACTGAAGATTAACTCAATTCTGAGTAAAAGTTCTTCAGGGGTGTGTGTGCATGACAGTCTTATTTATGCCTGGTCTTGGTTTCTTGATAGAAACTTACATCTGAGATGTTGTTTTTCTCGATGAATTGTATTTGAATTTGATTTGACATCCATTGTGTATAACATTATTATCATCTCATTAAGATAGAAATAAAATCATTGGGAGTGTAAGCATACAATTAAACATTTTAGTACGATGTTGGTTGTTTATTGTTTGTTTTAGTACGATGTTGATTGTTTATTGGTTAACATTCAGTGGGAAATATTTCTTGTATATTCAGGATGAGAACAAGTCTATAAAGATTATAAACATTAGACAGAAATGAGGGAGGGAGGGTGGGACTACTGGGGCTATGACTTTTGACTGCCACTGGAAAAGCATGGAGAGTTGGGTAGGGACAAAACTTTCAGCCATTGGTAGCTGAAACAATGTTGCTACTCTTTTTAGAAGTCTCCAAGGTGCAGGGAGCATGGCACTCACCAAACTCATTACCTACTGTGGCTTTCTGTATTATAACCTGACCACTCCCATTGAGAGGACACCCCGCCCCCCTAATCTGCCATTTGGGGACACACTGGGCAGCTGTTTTAAGTGCAATGTCATATTTTATTTACATGGTGTTGCACCTAAACTACCTTCAAATATCTTTGCAGATTTGCTGTTTTTCTGAACAAATGAAAAAAATTGGCTGCTGATAAAAGCTATATTGGTTGTAACCAAAGACTATGAAATTGGTATTTGTTGCTTCTCCGCTAAGCACGCAGCATTAAGGAGAAAGAGCAAAGACTGGTTGGCTCGGAATCAGAATATTGTGTCAGAGTGGAGCGACATGTCTACCCGCAGACTGTTGTTTCAGTGAGCTAGCACTATTAAAATCCAACTCGGCATGTTGGTCTAGAACAAAGAGGATCTCATTGAAAATTAACTTGTTCTCGCCATGATATAACTGAAAAATTGCTGAATTGGCGTTAAGCAACAATCACTCACTAAATATAATATAACCTATCAACAGCAATATAACCTGTCAATAACAACACAAACCATTTAGACACAAAAAGGTGGCAGGGTTAAACTGGTAAATGAGATCCAAACTTCACTATTTGATATCTAGATGTACAGAGAGCAAAGATATACACTAAACAATAAAAGAAACCTGCAGAAATTCATTTCAACTCGAAAGTTAATGACAATATAACGATAGACATTACAATAGCAGGGTCTGTGAATGTGTATATTTATCAAATTTCTAGTTGGGAATATGGAATCTGTTGGTTGTAGACCATTATTCTATGCAACTGATAAGTATTGCTAAAGGATTTTATATCAACCTTAAATCTCCAAATGAAATTAGATGGCCACAATAGTATGAAATTAGATGTCCACAATAGTATGAAATTAGATGTCCACAATAGTATGAAATTAGATGGCCACAATAGTATGAAATTAGATGTCTACAATAGTATGAAATTAGATGGCCACAATAGTATGAAATTTGAGAAGCAGCTTTAAACTTCAAACACCCATAACACAATGTATATTAATGGTTTCCATGAGAGACCAGATGTTAAAATTGTTTCATCAAGATGTAGGAATTCAGTTTTGACATAATAAGAGTAAAACGTGTATTTACAATTCTGAAGAAAACTATTGTTGGAAAATGTACACATTTTAATTTCAACATCATATTACCAGTCCTGAAGCATTAACTACTGTAGTATAGTCAGATTTTAAGATGAAGCATTAACTACTGTAGTATAGTCAGATTTTAAGATGAAGCATTAACTACTGTAGTATAGTCAGATTTTAAGATGAAGCATTAACTACTGTAGTATAGTCAGATTTTAAGATGAAATAGATGTCAGACTGTAACTTGTAAGCTATTTGAACAACACCCCATAGAAATGAGAATGAGAAATATGGTACCCTTTTTGAAACAGACTCGTTCAAACTTTTTTTTTATCATAATGTGTCTGTATGTTATCTGTATATGAAGTAGCAAGACTTGCAAAAAATTTTCTTCCCGGAATTCTGAACAAGTGTTGTTACTTTTCAGACCAATTCAAAATCCAAGATTGTTTCACTGAATTTGGATTGGCTGAAACCTTGTTGACTTCTTTTACAGAACTACTGTATTTAAAGTCACCAGACAGAAAGGTTCCTCTAGAGGTTCTCAACAAGTGTTATGAAAAGAAAGTTTAAGCTGATGGTCATCCTACTAATATCAACAAAACAATCACCTCTCATCTTAACTGAACTCACTCAACATTAAAAAAAACCATGACATATGATGTGGGAAATCCAGGTTCTGGCTTGGAACAGGCACAAAAATGTGGCAGGGTTAAACTGGGGATACCAACCCTCACCTCTTGCTACTTTTCGGAGTGATAGCTGACCTGGCATTTGATTGGCACAGAAGTTGACTAACATTTTTTCTTCATCTTGCTGGATCAAGATTAAATGAGAGATTTTTGTTGTCGGTTTCAAATCATTTGGACTTTTTCTTTCAGAGTAAAAGAGTTTTAATGGTTCAGCCAATCAGAAACCAGAATTGCCCATGACAGCCATGCTTTTTGCCAGGTCAATAATATAAAATGAGGATTATCTGTAATAGACCTGGCATATATTATTTGTACCAACCAATAAATCATTTGGTCAGTTTCAGCTAGTAGAAGATTTTTAAAGTTTTAGCCAATCAGAAACAAGAATTGCCCATGTGGATAAAAACAAAATTCAAGATTTTTTGTCAAGGATGTCCCATACATTATTTGTATCAACTAACAAATCATTTGGATCTGTAGTTTCAGAGTAGAATGTAAAGTTCAGCTAATTGCCATTGGGGAGGGGGGTGGGGGAACATGTAATTTTGCCGGATCAAGACAAAATCAGAATTTTTGAAGAGGACCTCCCATACATTATTTCTGATTTCAAATGGCCTGTAATTTCAGAGAAGCTAGATGATCAAAATATGAAAAGTCTCACTGAAACAAGTCAGAAGGTATGTATGTTGTTCCACTCACACATTATCATTACTCTGAACCAATCAGTGTTTAATACTCCTTAGTGTAGCATGCTAAGCAAAGAGAGAGAGAGATTAAATACCATTTTCATTGTCCTTGGTTTGACCCCTAGAGGATTGAACTCACGCTCTTCCACACTCGTGTGAGTGAGTGGTTGTTGTGTAATGCCAATTCAGCAATTTTATATTCAGCTATATCATGGGGAGAACAAACTATTTTCAATGAGATAATGATGAGGTCCGCTTTGTACTAGACCAACACGCTGAGTTGGTTTTTTATAGTGCTAGTTCACTGAAACAACAGTCCGCGGGTAGACATGTCGCTCCACTTGGACACATTATCCTGATTCCGAGCCAACCAGTCACTGCACTTTCTCCTTAATGCTGTGTGCTTAGTTGAGAAGCAACAAATACCAATTTTATAGTCTTTGCTTTGACCCGACCGGGGCTCGAACCCACGATCTACCACACACAAGGCGAGCACTCTAACCATTATGTCACCAATGCAGTGTCTTCCACACTCGAAACGAGTACTTTAACCATAACATTACTGAGGTAATTCTAGGTTGTAATAAGACAAATAAATAAAGATGTTATATTTAATGTCATAAGTATATATGTAAGATAATAATAACAATAATGAAAGTTAATTATTACATATCATAAATATAAATAAAATGACTAAATAAACCAACAGGTTCAGTTAGCACCAAGATAAAGCTTGATATGTAGAGTATATGTCCTATGGTGATACAATGTAAACGATGATTTGAAAAAACTTTAAAATCAAGCAGTAAATTTAATGTAAAATTTATACAACCCAGTTGTAAATTTAAAACAAAATATTTGA
The DNA here is from genome assembly GCA_963680875.1 of Bathymodiolus brooksi. Taxonomy (NCBI): domain Eukaryota; kingdom Metazoa; phylum Mollusca; class Bivalvia; order Mytilida; family Modiolidae; genus Bathymodiolus; species Bathymodiolus brooksi. The sequence continues at coordinate 7,619,996 of OY804577.1, forward strand.
AATTTAAATTAAAACAACAAAATAATATTTCTGAGACAGTTACATGAAGTACAATGCCATCTAGTATTAGGTGTAAAAACTCGGGAAAATTTTTATACTAAATTCATGAAATATAAAAACAAATAAAAGCACAATTTACGACAGATTCAATTGAAGTTCCTGTTACTACGAAATAGACCAGGTCTATCAGTAATAAAAAAAAAGGGATACTATTATTGTATTTATATTGGAAAATAAAGAAACACAACTTTCCATTCAAACTTCATAAGAGAGAATAAAACATGGTGACATTGCATGGTCAGTAGCAGCTACAAGTTTGAATATAAAACTTGTCTAGTGACCTTGTGTAAACCTGTCAGAAAACTTTGAGTTTGTGTAAACCTGTCAGAAAACTTCGAGCTTGTGTAAACCTGTCAGAAAACTTCGAGTTTGTGTAAACCTGTCAGAAAACTTCGAGCTTGTGTAAACCTGTCAGAAAACTTTGAGTTTGTGTAAACCTGTCAGAAAACTTCGAGCTTGTGTAAACCTGTCAGAAAACATCATTATTTCAGAATACATTCATATTTGAAAATACAAAATCATGGAATGTTTCTAGAAGATTTGGAGTAATATCTTTATATTTGTAGAGTTGAATAAAATAACATAAAAATATATCAATTAAATCATTACAAAGCAACAGTAGCAAAATATAAATGAAAAAGTCCATGACACATATCAAAAATTATGTTTTGGAAACTTAAGAAAATCAAGTTATACAACAAGGCATTACTTGGACGAGTTTCACAATGAAAAGGGAATAACTTGGGGGGAAAAAGATAAAAAGCCTTAGATCTGTGGAATAAAATGTAAATATATATATATAAAAAAGAATAAGCCCAAGAGAACAAACATTGTCATATGCAAATGAATTACAAATGAATGGTCAGACAGACAACTGACACAATAATATGTCAAATCAATAGAAGTATAAAATAGTCGAAAAATAACTTCTTCATATAAAAGTAGACATGAATTCTTTATTTCTGGGCAAAATTATGAAGTTGTGTCGTAAATAACCCTCTGCTTACAAATTGTAACAAGTACACATTAAACAGATATATTCTCAAAGACCAGTTGTCTTGATTGACCATTTGTTAATGACAGAAAGGTAGTGTCTCAGGATAGGTTTTAATGCAAACACAATTAATTACTGGTCATACAGGTAAATATATACCAGTTATATCTATAGATGATTTGTCATGCAGGAATGGATTTCTGAGAGAAATATTACATCAGTACAAAAGTGTGATAAAAAAAATATAATAGGTGTACAACATAATATCCAGTAGAAGGTTAATTTTGGTTGATTTCCATAAAGTGACTTACGAGAATTTGTGGATTTAGGAAAGTGTGATGCTGACACAGATGAGGACACAAGACAACAATGATCCTTTTATGTCCACTCTGCTACCCAAGCGAAATATAAATGAGATAAAAAATCATAAGTTGTGTAGTTAAGACTTAAAGACTGTCTGGAAGGCTTTTGCCCTGTTTAAATGATACTAGGAAACCTCATGAAGGCAATAAATATGTTAATGATGTTACATTAAATGAATTTTGAAAAAAGAAGGAAAAATAAAACGAAAAAAAAACAGTTTTCTGCCCAATGTCAGCTGTAAATATTTACATTTACATTAAAGTGTTATTGTAAGATATATATTTTTTTAGACATATAGTCAAAAGAGGTTCAATTCATATGCAATTGTTTATGATATTACAAGAAAATGAAGTGACCTTTAAACACAGGTGATTGTTTAATAGAGGTGTCCACAAGGACAGATTTGACAAACTTCATTATATTGATACTGTGAAGCATCCCTTGGAACTTAACTAAAACCAAGACACTTAAAACTGAATATAATCCATTACAGATTTATATATGCTCAAAGGGAGATAATTAGATTTGGCAAATAAAAAAAAATGAAAATTTATTTCAATGCAAAATCTAGTCATGACTGAATTGATAAATTAGCTTGGATTTGTTTTAAATATCTGTGACAACAATGGAGGCCTATGTTCTTCAATTCTACGTAAACCAAGATCATCTTTGTCAGCATCTGCAATCTCTCTCTGTCTTTGTCTAATAAGACGTCGCTGCCACTGTGTGGCCAGTACAATGGCACTAGTTGTATCTGTGTTGTCAGTATTATCAGGAGCTCTTAGACCCTACAACACAAACAAATGGTAATTAATAACCCTGTCTAATAAACAACACTGACTTGATGTGACTATAAAAGAGATTATATTATGTATCATCAGAAAAAATGATTTTGAAATATTTTTTCCCATATGGTCCCGAGTGAAATTTGTCCATCGTTGGGATCTATCTTATATTTCTGATTGAAACAAAAATGTAAATTTTGTATGAAACCATCCAACGATTATTCATGTACAGTTTCTGATAAAAATATATCGTTTTCCCATAAGAACCAAATAAAACTGGATTACCTAACAACTCATACAAGCCTATCACCAATACAGCGTGGGTTCACGCCCCGCTTTGTAAATTACAAAAAAGGGTGCACTCAAATCGCAGCTGCAAGTGATAAAGTTTACTAGTTGCTTGCCCATGGTCGGTGGTTCTCTCCGGGTATTCCAGCTTCTTCCACCACTAATACTGGTCTCCATGATATAGCTGAAATATTGCTGAAAGTGGCATTAAACACAATCAAAATCAAATAAAACTGACCGCCACGATATAACTGAAATATTGTTGAAAGTGGCAGTAAACACCACAAACCAACCAACAAAATGATAAATATTTCTCTAGCTATGGCAGCCATCTTAGATTTCCAATTGACACAAAAAGCATTCATTTAGTAGATCACATTCCAACGAGCATATCAACACAAAATTAAGAACTCACTAATATGTTTTAAATGAGCAATCCATGATAATTGGTATCCAAGAAGTAGAATTATTCAACATCAATCAAGATGTATTTGATCTGTAAATATTGGGTACTGCTAATATTATCTTTGGTAAATCATTTCTACTGAGCACCACTTTGGACTCATGAAATTACATCCCTTTGAAAAGCCAGATTGAAAACATTTTTATCAAAACAAACGTTTTATTTCTTAGAAAACTTTAACAAATTCTTTGTCCTAACTACTGAAATAATAAATTTGAAGTAGAAATCTTAACATTTAAATCATGAAGGAAGTACTTTGTTGAAAAATAATTTTGAAAAGAGGGAGATTGTGTTTGGTTTATTAATTAGAAAAGGCAATGTATTGCATCTTAGTACAGAAGATTGACATTATACTGTAGAGAGGGAGTCAGAGATTAATCTTAGCATTTTGCCCTTTATAGTAGTTAGCAGGAGATAACTCCATACCTTTACACAGACTGATTCAGCAGCTTTCATTGTCTGTAATACAATCTTCATCAAGTTTTCTGCATTCTCTGTCAAGATCTTACTCACCTATAAAGCACACAATCAATGTAATAGAAGATATATGTCATAACATATCTTGACCAAGATAAATATTTAGTAAAAGATCCTTCCTTTCAGATCATAGCTTTTTTTGTGTGCAATATCTGAGCATGTGAGTTCAACTCAAGATTTTAGTGGGGTTTATACTGCTGAATAAATCTTTAATTTTTGTATGTAATGTTTTGGAGGTCATTGTTTGTCCTTTTTATCTTTGGTTATTTTATTGTCTGTCATACCTCAATTTATAGCTTTTGATTACCTCTTGGTTTCTTCAACCTCTTGGTTTCTTCAAACTTATTTTATTATGAAAAAAACCAACTCAAAATATTTTCCATTTAAAAATATTAAATTCAAAGATTTCAAAGCAGACCTCAAAGAGCAAGAAGCCAGATAAAATGCTGACAGACATACTAGAGTACAATAATTTTTATATTGATTGGTATTTAACACCAACTTTAGCAATATTTCAGCTATATTGTGGCGTAATAATTTGTATATATCCTTTCCTGATACATTATATACTTATTGACTGGGTATGAGGGAATAGCAAGTTTATTGTCCCTGAGAAACTGACTATTGACCGAGGCGAAGCCGAGGTTAATAGTCAGGGTCGAGGGGAAAAGAATCTTGCTATTCCCGAATACACAGTCTATAAGTATTTTATTATACCGAAAAACATTAGACTCATAGTTGAATGATCACCTCAAAATGATAAAGAATAATAAAATCACACATCTTTTGCCAGTATTTTGCATTATAAATCTGAATATTGTCTCATGGACATTGTTATGCTGTTTCCCCAGTTATTCATAAGAGTTTGATTCTTTTGAGAAAGTAGACTTCAACATAAATGTACATGGTGACTACAAGTTTTATGAAAATTTCGAATTTTTTTGAAATTTTTGAAATTTAGAAATTTTTTGAAATTTAAAAATTTTGTGAAAATTTAGAAATTTAGAAATTTTGAACTTTAAAATTTTTATTTTATTTATTTTAAATTTTTGAATTTTTTTTGAAAATTTATGAAAACTGAAATTTTTGAAAATTTTGAAATCATGAAATTTTTGAAATTTTGACAAAAAAATCCGGGTTTCTCTATAGCGACGATAACGCCAGAGGATCATGCATAACAATTACCGTAGTTTGTCCAATAAGCGACGTCCAATTAAAAATTCCGCGAAAGTCTTGAAAACTATGGACCGGTCAATAGTCTCAGTGTTAAAAATGTGAAACAATAGCATTTTTATTTCTTTAAAAAAGCTTTAAGAAAGTATATACTGAGGTATAATAAAATAGTATATTCATATTGTAATAGGCAGAGTCTGTGGTATGAGCTGTATTTCTAAAATATCCACATAAAAAAGTAGTGATATGACTAACACATAATACCTGGTATAATGAGTTTTACAATTACATTAAAGCTGATGATATTCTGTACCTTGAATTTTCAAAGAAAAAACCCTTAAAAAGGGGCTATTGTGGGTAAAACTTATATCTATCTTAGCAATCGGTGCCTATCACCATTAAATTTAAATTATGTGTTTCATTCCCACTTGTAGCTAGGTGTACTTGATAAATCTTCCTACTGACCTGTGAAATGTCTCTGGTTTTGTATTGAGCTGTTTGCTAAGTTTGGGCTAATACATGCACTTTCTTTTATTCTTAATATGATTATCTGTTTGAGAGTGGTACATGCATCAAATATATTTCCAATTTGCAAAAACATATATTGTAGAAACATTTCAGCTAACTTTTTTCATATCTTTAAGGGATACAGATTTTTAAAACATTTTCCTCATAGTGGCCTATATTAAAATTTTATCCTCTAATGGTGGCCATCTTGATAAGGCCTACCATCCAATGATCATGCATGAATAATTTGGGTTCAATCAAGTTCTGACAATTTTTCTTTATTAATATTCCCAGGTAGCAGCCATCTTGGATTTTCCATGGGTACAGGTACAAAAAAAACCATAATTTGAAGTGGCCCATCTAAGTAATATTCAAGCCCAGTTTCATTTTAAATGTCTGTCATCATGAATTTCCAGGGGTTAAAAAATCCACTGGTCCGAGGTCCGGGACCGGCGATTTGTGGGTTCGGACCAGCATTTTCTAATCCTGTAAAGACCGACGGACCAGTTGAAACTGTCCAATTACGGCCTTGAATTAAATAGGAGGTTAAAAGTCTGAGTGACAGATGTACTGCATAATTTTAATCCAACATTGATTGCCTCTTTTAATATTGTTAACATTGGATTATGTAATCTGAAATAATTCAAGTTCGTTTTAGTGCTTTACCAAGTGTGTTTTGTTCCGTATGAACCTCCGGTAATTAACGGAGCACACACATCCGGGATGGTTATAACAGAATAACTCAAGATCAGTTTTGTGCTTTACGGAAACGGTAATTCTTTTGATAATACTTAAGCGTACTAGTGAAGCAGTTCAAACATAAAAATGGCCTGAGTTATTGACCAGATTATATTTTAGGTTAACGGAGCGGCTTGTGATACTGACAACAATAAATTACATAATGAAAAAACACCACAACTAACAAAAAGTCAAAGATATGATAGGCTTAAATGGAAGAGTACATTTCAAACATCGTGGAAGGGGGAAAATCCTTGGGTTGAGGCAAGTGGTAGGCTGATAACCATGGCGATCTAATTTCGTTGAAATTAATCCTCCGAAGAGATTAGACTTCCGAAGACATTTTCTGCTCTGTGTTTTTGGAAGTCTAATCTCAACGAGATTACCGGCAATCATGCCAATGAGAATTATGAAGTAAATATGTGGGATAAATACTGTAGAATGTATCCAGAATTTGCACCAAAAAAAAACCCCAAGAAAAACAGTGTTTATTTAAAGTACCGTACAACCAATATACGAACATTGACTGTTTGATAGTCCAGACAAAATGAAAAGCAGGTTTTATAAAATTAAGTTTACAGCAGCATCTGATCAGGTATTAAATTGCCAACCTAAAATAGTCATTTTAAATAATATATGTCACTCAGTTACTACTACAGGGGCAAGTTAATTTTGTGTTCAACAAATTTTATTTCCTCCATTCCGATATTCAGGACCAGTAGAAAAATTTTCAGGACCAGTTGATTCCTGGTGCTCACTGGTCCTGGACCAGTGAACTTTTGGGAAATTTTTTAACCCCTGATTTCCCGTTTGTACAGAAACTAAGACGTTGTAAATGACCTTTACAGGATTAGTTACAGCATAACTAATTTAAACCACTGAGTAGTTTTCAATTAATAGAACACTGAATTTCAGCAAATTAAATAAGATTATTAGTTCTGGCAGCCATACTGAATTTTGGATTGACAAAGAAGAGGAGTCAGGTTTTAAGAACATTTGTAATAATTGTGTTAGTTTTATGAATAGTGTTAAAATGTGTATATTATGACATTATTTTAAATAAACTTTTCACACATAAATAAGAGAAGCAAAAATGTTAGGAAGCTAGTACACAACACTTCTCTTACCTTTCTACTCCTCTGATCAAATATGATAACACTGTGAACCATGATGTCAAAGACAAAACTAACATTTCTAATTATTATTTCTGTAGCCATATCACATTAAGATGACTCCAGTTTGTTTTTAACATATATAAATAACCTTTGTGATTAACATCTTAATGGTATTGTTATGTATGGAACGAAATGTTGACGATGTTCTTCAACTACTTGACATTATACAAACATCTGACACAAAACTTCTAGCTTTACATATGTGATATATATTATCTAGGGGCTGTCATGCTCATGATCGTTTGGTAGTTGGATTTACAACTACCTGTGCAATCAGAGTTCAAATCCTGCACATGGCGAGGTGTATTCGACACAACATTATGTGGTAAAGTTTGTGAGTGACTTGTGGCAGTTCTGTGTTTTTTTCTGGTTTCCTTCACCAATAAAACTGACTGTCATGATAAAATTGTAATACTGTTGAAAGTGGCATTAAACACCATAACCCTAACCCTATATATTATCTACATGTACTAGCATACCAAACTTTTAGTCCTCAATGAATACTATGTAATAGAAGATAAAACCTAAAAGCTTATTTTGTTAATTTCAATGGGCATAACCCAAGAACTACAGAAGAGACGTGATCAAACAAGAAACCCTTAGGAGCATACATATCAAATTAAGGATCTGAACTTATAGAAGACATATTTGTAAAAGTTTACATATAGAAGACATATTTGTAAAAGTTTACAATCTCCGAAATTAGAAGATTGAGGGGAATAACTCAAACATTTACAATTTAAAAAAACTTGATTTATACATGAAGTAGCTCAACTCATAAAGAAGGTACATATAATGGCCTTCACTCAAACTGGTCTTTCATTTCTAAGGTCATTGTCTTTTTATGGCTTGGATTTTTCTTGAATAACCTACCGCTGTTATTTTACCATGCAAGATCACTAACTCATCCCAACATACTTAATAGCTGGTATTTGGGTGCCAAATTTTTTCTCTAAAACATTGTTGTTAATCTAAACCAATAATTCTGGTTAGCATGATTAGTCGCATGTTTATGGGATAGAAAAAGTAGTACAAAGTTTCAACAAGATTCAAAAGCAGCTTAATATTAAAACCTTCTAGATTTTAAAATACATGTGGTTACATAAGTAAAAAAATATGAGACATCCCCTTTGGAAAGATGAAGTAAATACATTAAATTTTCTTTAGAGATTGCCCATTGTAATTGGACAGTTGCAATAAATACATAAGGACACACATGTAATTATTACATTCCCCATACTTTTAAAATAGAGGATCAAAAATATGTTAGTTTTAGATATTATATATAGATCATAAATCTAGCATATTAGTATCACATATCATAATCACACAAGCTCAAACCACACAAAGCTATATTATCTACTCAATGCCAAACGTTACCTTGTCTTCATTTAAACTAACTACAGGTTCATCTAAGGTCATCTATAAATATTATTTAATATACTGTACTGTACACTGTACACACACAATATTTAAAGGAGAATAACAAACTTTGTTTAATATTTACTGATTGATATACACCATGTATTAAAAGGAAGTGAACTTTGTACAATACAACTTTATATATTATGTTAACTGTCTCCATCTAACATAGCTAAAATATACAAGGGGGCCTGTATGGTCAAGTGGTCGTCGACTTCTGACACCATGCTCAGATACCCATCTAAAGTGTAAAGGGTTCCAGACACCTACCCAAGACTTATAAGTTTGTCTTAACTGGCAGAACTTATCTCCCTCTGCTGGTGGTCAAAATAAAGCAGAAAAAAAAATTGCTGAAAGTGAAAATAAATACCAATAACTCTAACCCAAAATACTCCTTGAACATTTGTTCTACTTAAACAATTATTGATAATGACAAAATATTGCAGCTGTCTGATGAATCAGTTAGAAATTTTAACGATTCACGTTAAATGTTTTGTTGAAATATTAACATTAGCGCAATTTAGAGGTAGGCAAAAAGGGCTGTTTGATACTCAACAGTCAAGGACATTACCACACTCATCAATGATTGTTTCAAAAAAATATACCACCCCCCTCATTAGATGTCACAAGACATGTGAATATCACAGATGCTATTATTATATTAATGTAACTCGTTGGTGTGGTCACAGGTCACTTTCTTGAAAGGAAGTTTTTAACAACATTAAAGTCACATTTTGTCCATCGAGACATGCTAGGTAACAGGTAGGTAAAGGCTCCTACAACCTTACCTTAAGTCTTAGTCATTTCTTCATTTCTCTATCCGAAAATGAAAGACAAATTTCACAGGAAAACAATACAAATGATATTGTAGAGATCTACAGTATAGAGGAGATTTCCAGAACATAGATCTACAGTACAATAAATAATACATACATCTCCATCCCCTGATGACCCTTGATGAACATTAGCTATAATACTCAATTGTGTACTGACTGTTGGTATCTGGTTAGCATAAAACATCAAGTCTCTGGCAAACCTGAAATAAAAAATAAATAAAACTTAAAACTACATGTACTCAATTAAGGAGAAATTAGCTAACTGTAACTGGTGCTTAAATAATTTTGTTTGTCTTTGTTTGACTAGAACTAAAGTTATTGCATGGAAACCATTGTGTTTATAGACAGACACAGACAACAACAGACACATGACACAGTGCGAATGGGAAATTTTGCTGTCATATAAAAGCTTTGAGGTAGTATTAAAAACAAATTGTATCATGGATCTATAAATAAGGCAATCCACTTTATGTGTATGAGATAGGAGAGGTTTCCTGACTATTTCATAAAACATCTGGTGGATTACCAATTTATCCTATAGGTTACAGTAGTATATCTCTAAACAAAATAATTTATGTGAGTTCTAACGATAAGTAATTAAGTGCACTGTTGCTGAATATTCTGTATATCTACGTGAATTCTATAAACGTCATGAAAAATTTATTACATGGTGATAAACGATGCAATCCGTGAACAAAATTGTCAGTAATACCCTGGAACATCATTGGTCACTTTTCTGATTATAGTTTCTGATTGGATGCAGAACAAAATACATCCTCATGAATATGTATATTATAGAATAATTATTGTATAGAGGTTCATTCGTCACGGTAAAATCTCTGATATATCAACAAATATTCAACCACAATGTACAGGTAGCTTGTCACATAATTTTAACATGTACAAACAAACCTCCTGTCAACACAATGTTGAGACAGCACTTCTGCAAATTTCATCATTTTCTTTCCATTCTCAGCTACAGATCTGGCCGTCTTTACCATTTCTTCATGTGTCTGTAAATAAACATGGAAAACCATGAAACAAGATCTGCCTTGTCATGAATAATTATACTATATATAAAGTTAAAGTCAGCGTTCTTTACAATAACAACACAATAACATCAAGTTATAAGTGATGGTTGGTATTTCCCTGACACATTGAAAACACTCACAATAGGAGGAGAGATTTGGGCCCATAAAACCAAATTAACCCAGCCAATGTTATTATTGGTATCAGTACCAAACATTAGATAGAACAGCCATGTATATGTGTCATAGAGCAGCCATGTATATGTGTCTTAAGAGTATCCAATTTTGACTGTTCTACAATTTTCTGACTGGATTTTGCAACTGTTTTGACAGTGTAGTATTTTTTTGTTTTTTATTTAATGGCAATGTATTTTTTGTTAATTCTCTCCCATAAATCTGGCTTTTTAGCAATGCTAGAGGTTTCTGAAATAAATGAGAAATTGGTATTAAAAATAACCATTAAAAATAACCAACAAAAATTATATTAAATGAAACTTGAAGTCTTCTTAATCAGTGTGATAAAAATAGAAAATCAACAACCTGTCCTCACGTGATCTTTGGTGAAAAAAAGCTATCAACATTTAAGTGATATGACATTTTTGCACCCAAATAGGAGTACACAAATGACAATATACAATTCAATGCATGGAGATTTATCAAAAGTACACAATGACTTATAGTAAAAATTACCATAATTGACTGTATAGTATGCAATGATATATAATGTGCACCTCTACCATGATCCTTTCAATAAATGGTTGTATGATTCTGATAGTAGTATTACATATAATATCTCTAATTACTTGTGTGTATAATACATGTGTATTTACCTGATTGTTCCAATTATTTTCTGACAAAAAAACCTGTGTACAATACACAACTGACTGGTAGTATCTATATCTAAATGTTTATATTTTAAAGTAATAATTCTGACTATTAGATGTAAACAGTTGTTAATCTGTAGTACACATATTGTAATATGCTGCAAATATTTAATAAGAACGTAAATTAACATAAAATACAAATATAAACTGGAATAATATAGGGCAAAGTCATTCAGTCAACATTTTATGATTTTGTAATTTATGAGAAGACGATGCTACACTACCTTACATTGCAATACACTACAAATGCACATTTGAAAAGAAATTTTATATTCTAGTGAATATTGAATTAACTGTATCAATCAAATTGTGTGGTAAACAAAATGCTCAACTGTCCCAAAGAGTTTTCAAAATATTCCTAACTCATACTATGCCTGACAGTCATCTCCAGTATTATATTGTCAATTAAAATGCACACACTTCAGGTCTAATCAATCTAAATGTTTACAAGATGAAATGTGTTAAATTTTATCCTGCAGTTGTGGCCATCTTGGATGTCTGATTTACACAGAAAACAAAAGCAAACAGCACAATTTTAAAAGGGCTGCAATAACCAAGGACTTTTATGTACATATTTATTCAATATGTCATGTTACTTATTAAAAGATAGAGCTTTATCAATTTTGTTGTGTTTGAAAATAAGAATAAATAAACAGCTGTGCCATATAAAGTTTGATAACTCTTGCACAGCAAAAGTGAAACACACCAAAATGTATTTAGATCATCAGAATCACCATCATTAAAAAAACTAATGTCTCACCGTCTCTAAAAAATTCTTCCTTTGTTAAACTATTATAAGTAAAAAAGGGCATAACTCCTTCAAAATTGTCAAAAAAAAAATGATTTTGTCTGTTTATATACTTTAACTTATGAGTTTTGACTTTCCCTTTGTAAGATTGTTCGGAGTTTGGTAATTTTGTTATTACCCTTATGGTAAAAGCAACCATGGAAAATTTTGACGAAATTCAATTTTAAATGTAGAAGTCGTGACTACAAACATTGTGATGAAATATTCTATATTAAAAAGTGCAAAAACTCCTTAAAAATTAGTCCTAACAAACTGCCCTAATGATATACGATTCTTCATATGGTAATAGGCAAACATTAAAACTTTAATGATATACAAACTTTAATGACATATAGGACAAAGACAAATATATCTCCCTCAAAATTTATTTCATAAACTAAACCTGATGAACTGCTTTACTTATGGACCACACAAAGTTCAATAGGTTAAGTCCTACATCATAATCAGATTTTACCTTAATGTGAGAAACGTGTTCTATATTATTACTTCTATAAATTATAAATCAATAATCCACTAATTACAAACAAATACACATTAAAATATCATAAAATACAAATCAAATAAATATTATGTGTTTTTTTATTGTTTAATGGACATGGCAACACCCTCTTTCTTCATACCTTGAACAAATCTATTTAACAGTACTGTATATTATTGTTAAGTACCAAGAATTATCTTAAAATCTGTAACACCTGATTCTAATTACCTACCTGTATGTAAACAATTAAAGGGTGGCAAGGTGCATTGTATAAAGTCATTTTTGTCATGAAATTGAAAAATAAACTGCAACTTAATTTTTCCTTTTTTCAAAAGAATACTCCCCAAATTGGTACTAAAGCAGACTGTGTGCTGTAAATACATTTTTAAGAATACTCCCCAAATTGGTACTAAAGCAGACTGTGCTGTAAATACATTTTTAAGAATACTCCCCAAATTGGTACTAAAGCAGACTGTAGACTGTAAATACATTCTTGGTTACATTCTACTTTTATCATTCTTCTTTTCCTTGAAGGGAACTTTTCTTGATCCAATATATTTTTATTTTCAAATAACACAAACTGCTTGTCCATTTTTGTGGAGCTCCTTCTTCATTGTTTACTGAATATACAATGTAATAGGGCTTTTACAAAAATATTGGTGAATATTTCCCCCAAGCAGAATATTTTATTGCACAAGCTTGCAAGTGCAATTAATATTCTGTGAGGGACAATATTTCATTTTATCTTATGATACAGCAGAACTTTAAAAGTGATGATAGCAACATGTTAACCTTTGGATGTAGTCATAATTTGAAACCATGATGCACTTAATAGTTCAAATATCGGGGAATATTACAAGCTGACATTTAGCTATATTCTACATCAAATTATATACAAAAAATATACTGCTGTATAATAATTTCACATACTGTATATACCCTACTTGACAAGTAGGAGAAGTATACTGTTAACCACTACGGTTCTAATATGTTATATTTGTTATCTCCCTTCTTATCTCTTGCTTGGTTAGGTTAGGTTATATTACAGGTGTTTTTTAGCATGGTGGTCAGTTTTATTTATGTATATAATTCATATTTACAAGGGGCTGCCGTGGTCATGATTGTATGATAGTTGGATTAATAACTACCTATGCAATCAGTGCCTATCACCACTAATGTTGTCAGTTCGAATCTTGATCAGAGCGATGGGTATCCCCCCCACCCCCCCCCCCACCACATATTTAGAAATTACCAGTTGATGTCTATTTTACTTGCACGAAAGATGTTACATTACAATGTATTGAACAAAGATTAAAAATTTCAAAATCCAGCACATTACCTAACTGAAGGGTGATACATGTATTAATAGAAAGGTATGTATTCTTCTGTAATTAAAAGTTCTTATAACATTGTTTAAGTCTGTATGTATTACTAGAAAGGTAGGTTTTGTCCTGTAATTAAAAGTTCTTGTAACATTGTTTAAGTCTGTATGTATTACTAGAAAGGTAGGTTTTGTCCTGTAATTAAAAGTTCTTATAACATTGTTTAAGTCTGTATGTATTACTAGAAAGGTATGTATTCTTCTGTAATTAAAAGTTCTTATAACATTGTTTAAGTCTGTATGTATTACTAGAAAGGTATGTATTCTTCTGTAATTAAAAGTTCTTATAACATTGTTTAAGTCTGTATGTATTACTAGAAAGGTATGTATTCTTCTGTAATTAAAAGTTCTTATAACATTGTTTAAGTCTGTATGTATTACTAGGAAGGTAGGTGTTGTCCTGTAATTAAAAGTTCTTATAACATTGTTTAAGTCTGTATGTATTACTAGAAAGGTAGGTTTTGTTCTGTAATTAAAAGTTCTTATAACATTGTTTAAGTCTGTATGTATTACTAGAAAGGTATGTATTCTTCTGTAATTAAAAGTTCTTATAACATTGTATAAGTCTGTATGTATTACTAGAAAGGTAGGTTTTGTCCTGTAATTACAAGTTCTTATAACATTGTTTAAGTCTGTATGTATTACTAGAAAGGTATGTATTCTTCTGTAATTAAAAATTCTTATAACATTGTTTAAGTCTGTATGTATTACTAGAAAGGTATGTATTCTCCTGTAATTAAAAGTTCTTATAACATTGTTTAAGTCTGTATGTATTACTCGAAAGGTATGTATTCTTCTGTAATTAAAAGTTCTTATAACATTGTTTAAGTCTGTATGTATTACTAGAAAGGTATGTATTTTCATGTAATTAAAAAGTTCTTATAACATTGTTTAAGTCTGTATGTATTACTAGAAAAGTATGTATTCTCCTGTAATTAAAAAGTTCTTATAACATTGTTTAAGTCTGTATCTATTACTAGAAAGGTATGTATTCTCCTGTAATTAAAAGTTCTTATAACATTGTTTAAGTCTGTATGTATTACTAGAAAGGTAGGTTTTGTCCTGTAATTAAAAGTTCTTATAACATTGTTTAAGTCTGTATGTATTACTAGAAAGGTATGTATTCTTCTGTAATTAAAAGTTCTTATAACATTGTTTAAGTCTGTATGTATTACTAGAAAAGTAGGTTTTGTCCTGTAATTAAAAGTTCTTATAACATTGTTTAAGTCTGTATGTATTACTAGAAAGGTATGTATTCTTCTGTAATTAAAAGTTCTTATAACATTGTTTAAGTCTGTATGTATTACTAGGAAGGTAGGTGTTGTCCTGTAATTAAAAGTTCTTATAACATTGTTTAAGTCTGTATGTATTACTAGAAAGGTAGGTTTTGTGCTGTAATTAAAAGTTCTTATAACATTGTTTAAGTCTGTATGTATTACTAGAAAGGTATGTATTCTTCTGTAATTAAAAGTTCTTATAACATTGTATAAGTCTGTATGTATTACTAGAAAGGTAGGTTTTGTCCTGTAATTAAAAGTTCTTATAACATTGTTTAAGGCTGTATGTATTACTAGAAAGGTATGTATTCTTCTGTAATTAAAAATTCTTATAACATTGTTTAAGTCTGTATGCATTACTAGAAAGGTATGTATTCTCCTGTAATTAAAAGTTCTTATAACATTGTTTAAGTCTGTATGTATTACTCGAAAGGTATGTATTCTTCTGTAATTAAAAGTTCTTATAACATTGTTTAAGTCTGTATGTATTACTAGAAAGGTATGTATTCTCATGTAATTAAAAAGTTCTTATAACATTGTTTAAGTCTGTATGTATTACTAGAAAAGTATGTATTCTCCTGTAATTAAAAAGTTTTTATAACATTGTTTAAGTCTGTATCTATTACTAGAAAGGTATGTATTCTCCTGTAATTAAAAGTTCTTATAACATTGTTTAAGTCTGTATGTATTACTAGAAAGGTAGGTTTTGTCCTGTAATTAAAAGTTCTTATAACATTGTTTAAGTCTGTATGTATTACTAGAAAAGTATGTATTCTCCTGTAATTAAAAAGTTCTTATAACATTGTTTAAGTCTGTATGTATTACTAGAAAGGTATGTATTCTTCTGTAATTAAAAGTTCTTATAACATTGTATAAGTCTGTATGTATTACTAGAAAGGTAGGTTTTGTCCTGTAATTAAAAAGTTCTTATAACATTGTTTAAGTCTGTATCTATTACTAGAAAGGTATGTATTCTCCTGTAATTAAAAGTTCTTATAACATTGTTTAAGCCTGTATGTATTACTAGAAAGGTAGGTTTTGTCCTGTAATTAAAAGTTCTTATAACATTGTTTAAGTCTGTATGTATTACTAGAAAAGTATGTATTCTCCTGTAATTAAAAAGTTCTTATAACATTGTTTAAGTCTGTATCTATTACTAGAAAGGTATGTATTCTCCTGTAATTAAAAGTTCTTATAACATTGTTTAAGTCTGTATGTATTACTAGAAAGGTAGGTTTTGTCCTGTAATTAAAAGTTCTTATAGCATTGTTTAAGTCTGTATGTATTACTAGAAAGGTAGGTTTTGTCCTGTAATTAAAAGTTCTCATAATATTGTTTAAGTCTGACAGCTGTATTTAGATAGATCTAACAAATTCTGTAAAAAAAGATATTTCATAATCAAATCAATACCTACAAAAGGACATGAAGTCACTGAACCGTATTAAATGTTAATCTGTTTACAATTCAACGCCTTTCATCACCATCAAGTACACCTAATAAAACTCAAGCTGTTCCATCACAAGTGACTTTACATGTGTATTCACATTACATAAAATAACAACAAGATCAATTTAACTATAACATCAATAATATTTCTTGTTGTTATTTTATACTTAATTTAAGCAATCCTTGTTTTATTACAAAGGTTTATATATTTACATATACATTTTCAATACAAAAAATAATAGGTTTATCAAGGATAAATAAATATACAAATGTATATGAATTCATTTGGGAAAAAAAATCCTGGCAAAGTGGATGACATTTTTTTTGTACTATTGATCAACAACTATAGGAATTTATCATTTAAAAGACATGTATAAATGTGTATTATACCTGTTTATTTTACTTCTGAACGTCACCATGTGAGTATAATATTAATATCTTAAAATGATCATTTTATAAAATTATGAACATCAATATATGAGGCCACTCCCACCACAGGACAGCATAATTTTGATATTCTTAAAAATTCATGGCATAGAATTTGCTAATATTCATCACATACTCTACGTCAACTATTTATCTGAATTATTTACAAATGTCGGAAGATTAATTTTGATATTCTTAAAATTCATTGCATAGAATTTGCTAATATTCGTCACATACTCTACGTCAACTCTTTATCTGAATTATTTACAAATGTCGCAGGGGAGATAATTTTGATATTTATAATAGAAATTAATTGATATATTAAAATATATGGATAACAAACCTTCTCAGTATATAGATAACATACCTTCTCAGTATATAGATAACATACCTTCTCAGTATATAGATAACATACCTTCTCAGTATATAAGCAGCAATTTCATCATTTGTTGTTATTTAACAATTTCTACATTTCTGACTAAATGATTTTATTCTTTTAATTTCTATTTTAATGTAGATATAATCTGATTGTTCTATACACAAATTGTATTTACCGGTATGTCTTAAGGTCTTAGTTATAAAACTAATGGCATGGGGGTTCAAAATGTTGCCACCCAGGCCCCTTAAAAAAATACATACACAAATTATTTTCCTTAACCATTAAGATCAACATGAATATATATTTTTTCTTACAGGGAAACAGCCATGGAAGACGAAGACATATATAAAGTCTACCCAGAGGACATACTACATAAAAACTTTAAATTTTACATCTATGATCTACCTCATAGTATGAATGATGATATTGTACAATACGCAAATCAAAAATATGGCTACAGAAATTGTATGTCATTAAGCCATGGAGGAATGGGAGATGAACTTTTTGTACTTGGAGAAAATCATGAACTTTCCATCAGAAATACAGACCAGTTTGCACTGGAAGTTATAATTCATAAAAAATTAATGAAAAGTTTGTATCGTACATTGAATCCAGACGAAGCAGATTTATTTTATATTCCTGCCTATGTTGGAACACACTGTATTTTTTATAACAAATATTTCTTTACAAAACTAACAGATCAACTGATATTAAATTTAACAGAATTTCTACAATCTCAAAAATATTACAAAGAGGGAAAACCCCATTTTTCAACAATCAGCAAGATTCACAGAGAGATGGCATCAGATTTTTGTCCTTATTTGCAGTATAATATTACTCACAATATCACATTTTTATCAATAGAAAAAGGATCAAATCCAAATGATGACTGGTTCATGAAAACTGCAGCTCAGTCAGTTAATGTCATCCCATATCCATCATTTGTACATGTGGTACCAGAAAATGTCCTTGACAACAAACTGCCCATTTTAGATCTAGATCAAAGAGACGTTTTAATTTTCTTACCAGCAGGAACAGTTTGTACCAATGATCTTAGATGTCAAATAATGGAACAATTTGATCAAAAAACAAAATTATCTTACGATGACTACAAACATAGAAATTTATCTACTGACACGGTGCTATTAGAAGTAATGAATTGTGATGATAACACTGACAACAATCTGGTCCCCTGGATGCAGCATTCTATCTTCTGTTTACAACCACCTGGAGATTCACCGACAAGAAAATCATTTTACGACTCATTAACATGTGGTTGTATTCCAGTTATTTTCGGCAACCATTCCTTACAATATGCCTTCTCATTGTATTTTGATTTTTCTAAATTTACTGTATCAATACCAACTGACGTGGTTTACGAAGGAAATCGTAGTATATTGAAGTTTTTACAGACCATTGATAAACCGACAATACAGAAACTTCATATAAATCTTCTAGGTATTATAAAATATATGCAATATTCCATAACTGAGCAGGATGTTGAAGAACCTAATGATGCTTTCAAACTCATTTTTGCAGAATTAATTGACAAACTTATTCCAAAAGATAAAATTTGAACTATGAATAAAATGACAAATTTGTAGTTCTAAAAAATGAACTCTTTAAAAAGTGCATTATTATATTTAGCCATTTTTTACTTATCTTTTTTTTAATAAAAAGAAATTTAAAATTGGACATCTGAATTCTTTTATAATTACCAGTATATTGTAGTGTAATTTTATTTAAACATACATTTGTACCTTCTACAGAAGATGGATGACTCGGAAATAGATTGCCCACAAAAGTGAATTTGAGATTGAGAATCTATCTTGTTTTTTTTAAACAATTTTTCAAGGATACACCATATATTCACACTCATAAGTCTTTTCAAGTGTATTCCTGGAGTAGGAAGTATACTTAGTATACTTACTGGGTAATACATAGACCTAACCAATGGTGAGATTTTCAACAATATCACATTAAAAACAGTTAAAAAGGCTAATGTCAATTTTTTTCATTTCTTTGGTGTCAGTGGCATTGGTAGTCATTTAAATATTGAATATCTGAAAGCACATGTACACATCATGTTAAGGAATATTTCTGTGAACTTTTGCTATGATTGGTTCTTTAATCTCTGAGAAATTGAGTAGACAAGTTGTGGGTATTTAAATATTTTCTGTGTTTCCATGGCAATGACAACAATTCTTTAATTTGAATACCTGCATGTCTTATCTCTAAGAAAGGGTAGAGAAATTCATGGGAGAAGTGGAAAAAAAGGAAAGAATAATTATAATAAAAACAAAAAGTTTCCAAACTTCACTTGGGATTCTTAATTACAGTCCATTTCTAGTAATAATAAAAGTTCTTTTCACCTCAGATATCTTCACTACCTGGTTACTTTGAAGTAAATTTGAGTCTTGTTTACTTGAAATATAAAAAATTGAAGTTACATGTATCACCAAATGATCAGAAACCGCTGTTTCCCTTTAATGTTGGCCAAAACAAAATGGTCAATATAGCACCTGATCATATTTCTTACATATCTCAGCAAATCAGAAACTATTATGTTCTGTGGAGGACATCAGTGTTCTAGGAGGAGAGATGTGTACCCCATCTCTACCATATTGAATATCCATGTTTCACTATGTCATAAAAAAAATAAAATTACAGGTGCACAATTTCTTGACTTGTAAAAGATTATGTGTTTTCTATCAAATGGTTTAGGAGAATTTGGAGATTATAGAAAATGTGACAATGGTGTGCACGATGACAGATCATTATCCTGAAATGGTCACATAAATATTACAGTTATTTCTGTTTATTTTTCTAACAACAGCAGATTGTATATGCTCCTATTAAACGTTATTGAATATCACTTACATTGATTTGACCTTGACCTTTAGTATAGTCTGCCATTTTATTTAATTGTGAAGACATCTCCTTGGCAACCTTAACAATAGGATTACAATCATCTTCCCATTTTTCAGCCTCTGATTGTAGATACTTAGCAGCATCCTATAACACAATGCACATTTTATTATGAAGGGGTGAGGGTTATGGTGTTTAATGCCACTTTCAACAATATTTAAGTTATATGGTGGCGGTCAGTTTTATTGGTGGAGGAAACCGGAGTACCAGGAGAAAACCACCACCCTGCCGCAAGTCACTGACAAATTTTATCACATAATGTTGCATCGAGTACACCTTACTGGGGTGGGATTCAAACTCACAACGTTAGTGGTGATAGGCAATTACCATACGATCACAACCAGGACGGCCCCAAATATGATGGGGTAATTAGGGGGACACAATTATTACTGATACACTGAAAGAAACATCAATTCAGTACTGGGTAACTACATACTCTAATTTGTTTAAGAAGGTTTACAGTCCAATTTCCATTTCATTCAAATTCTGTTTTTCAAGTGTCAAAAGTAAATATCTTTCCAATTTTGATGTGCATCTTCATCCAGCAGATCTTCATAAAAGCAAATAATGGTAATATTTGTACAGGCTATACAATGTACCAGGATATGACTTATCTTGAGTATGACATGGTGAGATTTAGCTGTATATTACAATACAGTATTAAACATATAATCAAATATATATTCTAATACTGTGAATGAAATAACATTCTAATATGACGTCCTTCAAACGCTTAGTCCAAATCCGTGGTTAAAATAATATTTATCTATGACCAATTACGTCATAGATAGACGTGGTCTGTGCTTTATAAGCGGCTGTTCCATGATACTCCCCTGTAAAAGGTACACAATGATAAGTATGCAATACACAAAATAAATAAACATTCGTGTATTGGAAATCGGCTCAGGCGATATAGAAAACAGACAGGGAATATAAACCCACATCCCTTGCGAAGATCCCGAATAACATATAGTATTCTTGCATATCCCTGGGCCTAAAAATCACACAAATTAAAATTCTGCGAAATGTTGTTGACGATTTTGGCACGTAAACAACATGACGTCATATGAAGACTTCCAGTTTAGAACATAAAGATCCTGACGATTTTTGGCTTCGTGCACACCTCCTTGTCGAAGTGGAATTTGTAGTATTTTCCCTTTCTTTTGAATTGATCTTCATGAATGACAACATTTAGTAATCTCAAAACATATTTGTCATCGGCATGAAACACCTTATCGGTTGTCATTTCAAACATCATTGTAAAAAACCGGAATATTATTGTAACATTTCAGTCGGGTCAATAACGGAACAGCCAAAAACACTGGATGACCTAGGCTGCTTCGATTTGAAAATGTTCCGTAATTGTCCTATTAGAATCGAAATAATTACCGGTAGCCATATATTTATATTGTTTTTACCACGGGTTGTCACTTTATGCCTTCATTTTACCCCTCGCGGTAAAATATTTGGCATAAATGCCAACTCATGGTAAAAACAATATAAATATGTGGCTACCGGTAAATATTTCTTAAATGAATGTCAAATAATCTATTAATAAACTTACCAATATTGATGAATTAGTTTTATATGGAGAATCTGGAAGTTTCTTTCGTCTGACAACTTTTGGAAATTGACCAACTGCCATGTTTTGTTTCTCACTGTAAAACAAACATTTTTTTTTAAATTTTCTAAAAATGAAGGGTACTATGATGAATTTCAGGACGTACTGTAGAAATATTTTTGCTATCTTTTATACCTGAACTGTGAATATGATCACTATTAGGTATACTTAGATAAATAAGAAGCCTAATGAATTCAAACAGAGATAATGAATCAACAAAATCAACAGATAGTATCTGGTACCTTTTGTTCAACTAGAATACAGGTCATGAACACACTGCGTCATGAACTGGATACTAGTGCAAGTCAAACACACCTAACCACTAGCTGGATAATTACTTACATGTTTGTTTGATGGTGTTTAATGCCACTTTCAACAATATTTAAGCTATATCGTAGCGGTCAGTTTTATCGGTGGAGGAAACCGGAGGACCCAGAGAAAACCACCAACCTGTCGCAAGTCACTGAAAAATTTTATCACATAATGTTGTACACCTCGCCCTGATCGAGATTCAAACACACAACATCAGTGGTGATAGGCACTGATTACATAGGCAGTTGTAAATCCAACTACCATACGATCACGGCCATGACGGCTCCTGAATGACTTTACACCTCAGTAGTGAGAAGATATGTTTACATAGCAAAGAATCCACTAAGATACTGATACATAATTGAAAGAGAATTGTAACCTGGTTACACAGAGAAGTTCCTCATGTACTGTTTTAAAGTCTGTCGTAGTCTTTAACTCAGTTTCTGTAGGCTGGACATCTTCTTTGTATTCTTCATCATTCTTTGTCAAATCTTCAGTAGCCTTAACTCCTAGGACTTTGTGTAGATCTATTTAGAGTATCAAATATTTATCAACAAAAAACTTATTTTCAATCTTATATCATAATCATAATAATATCTTGTATCTTTGTGAGGGAAGACTTTTTAAAAACTCCAATTATTATATAAACATTTTCTTAATATTCCATTTTAAAGGAAACAAGGGCAACGCAAAGCGTGGCGTATCCCCTCGCCTAAAAATTTGACCCGGTGACCTTGACAATCAATAGGGTTCTAGATTCTCCTAAGGACTAAGTATGTACCAGGTTTGGTCAAAATCCATTGAAGGATGTTGATTCTAGAGTGTTAACAAGGATGTTACGTGGTAAAAATTTGACCCGGTGACCTTGACCTTTGACCTATGACCTTGAAAATCAACAGGGTTCCAGACTCTCCTAAGGATAGGATTAAGTATGTACCAAGTTTGGTCAAAATCCATTAAAGGATGTTGATTCTAGAGTGGTCATAAAGATGTTACGGAAGGAAGGACGGACGGTAGCGTTACTATATCCCTTTGCAACTTTGTTGGCGAGGGAATAATAAATTGAAAGTAAGTGGTTATGTAAACTGAGCAGCGGAGAAACCAATTGATAGGTTTATAGAGTCATGATTTCAAGATTGTTATATACAGTGGAACTTGTGCAATCCGACACCTGAGTTTTCCGACATCCTGTGACATCCGACAAAAATGTATGGTCCCAAGTACTTCTGTTAACTAAAATAAAACCTGAGTATTCCGACTTCCTCTGCAATCTGACACATTTTCCTGGTCCCTTGTTGTGTCGGATTAGACAGGTTCCACAGTATACATATATATCTTTATTTCTCATAAACAATTTACAGAGGTACAGAGATGACAATTTACACAAGAAATAAATACATGTAATACATAATCAAATAAATACATGTAATACAAAATCAAATAAATACATGTAATACATAATCAAATAAATACATGTAATACAAAATCAAATAAATACATGTAATACATAATCAAATAAATACATGTAATACATAATCAAATAAATACATGTAATACATAATCAAATAAATACATGTAATACAAAATCAAATAAATACATGTAATACAAAATCAAATAAATATTGAATTGTGAAAAGAAGTGGATCATAAACTTCCTAATTTAATCAATATAACAAGGAAATTAAAAATGAAAACAAATTTAATCTGTACTTCTGTAAAATCCCAGAATGGTGAATCCTGTTTAAAATTAATTTCTAAAATTTAATTTCTTTCCATGTCAAACATGTATTATGAAAACAAAAATAGAGTCAAACACAAGTTTGTCTGATTAGGAGTTTTTACAGCAAAATCTCCTGAACAGTATAAAAATTGTAAAATATGACACTTTACACATTAGCTGATCTTATTTATTGTACAACTTTATATTGATGTTTTCTTGATAATTAAAACACAAAAATAATTTGGATTTAATTAAGCATGGAAAAAAAATTTTTTGTTTGAAATGTAGAAAGTAATTTTCAAAAACTTTTATTATAGCTGAGAATTACTTCACTTCAGTTAGCTTTTATTGAAATGGAGAAAATGTTGTGTAAACAAATTAAACAGGACTTGCAAAATATCTTAATTTTTTAGACTATAGGTTTTCTAAAACATTTTTGCTATCATTCTCCACTTAAACTTATGTCCATGAAATACATTTATAAATCTTTATCATACATACTGTTAACAAGTCCAGGTTTTAAATCTTTCATCTGCTGGACACATACAAGAAGTTGACGAATTTTTACTGCCCATGATATTTTATGTCTTGTGAAATCTTCCATTGTCAATTTTAAATCAGCTTCTTCTGTAACAAAAAATTCACGGAAGATATCAACACAGTTGCATACAGATGATGAAAGATGGTATTGGGGCTTAGAATTTGGTTCGAAGTTGACAATTGTTTCACTATTATTTAAATAATGGTTCAGGCCATTGGCTCTCTTTAATAGAACAAATATTATACATACAACAACTTCTATGTCACGATGATTAAATATATTATGTAAAATGTTCAAGATAATAGTCTTCTTTATAATAACTTTGTTTTTCCGGTTATATGTGAGGGTTGGCATTTTACCCACATGTGGAAAGCACTTGCATGACTGCATCATTTCACTAAGAGGGCAGGTTTGGCTCATAAAACTAGATTAACCCCACCACTTTTCATTGAAGTACCTGTACCCAGCCAGGAAAATGAGTGGTCATATATTTGTGTTAGGGGTATCGATTTTGCCTCTTTTTACGATTTTGATTTATTCATTATTCTGACAGTATGATATTTTCTATTTTTCATTTTATATTAATATCATACCTGTAAGTTTCTTGACACAGTTTATAAGTTGAGGGGAGATACCCGTCACTTCGTCTAAACATTTCCGCACAGTCGCTCGTTTATCTAACTCTGTAGATAACTGAATGCTTTGTAATGTTTTCTGTCGTAATGTCATCAAACTCTCACTAAATTTACTTAGTGTTAATTGGAGCTCTGACATACACATTTGTTTTTCCATCTCTAAATAATAATAAAATAATCATAAATGTATGTGTTATCACAATATTTCAGGTTATTGTGCTATAAGGCTACATTGTGTAAATATGTGTGCAATTGTCAAATTTTGATTGTTTCCCCCATGCTCTGTGTCACCTTTTCAAAAGTCAGCTATAATGAATGAGAAATAGTAATTACTTAACACATTTCATGAAATCAAACTTTCTTATATAATAGATTGAATTTGATGCAACTTAAATCCAACAATAATTTCTCCCTCATGCCAAATGTTTGGATGAAAAGCAGGTCAAGGACATCCTTAAGCAGATTTAACTTTGTATATTTCCCCATTTTCTGTCCAAAGAAATCTTTGCTTTATACATCTACTAGACATATACAGTCTCCTGGTACCCTGTGTCTTAGGAAGAGTGAGGCACAATAGACACTGACAGAACAAGGACAGTGCTGTACACACCCAATAGGAGATTAAATCAAAATATCCTATGTTATTTCCTGTTAGTGTGTAACATTAACAATTTTTTGCACACATGTCAATGCAGTATAAACACAACATGTGTACTTTGACAGGAAATACAACATTTACTGATTCTCACCTCAAAACAGGAAAGAAAAGATCCCCAGAGGTTTTTCTTCCTGTTTCTAAAATTAAAGCTTGTACATTGAAATCTGTATAAACAGAAACCTGAATAAACTGGAATCCAGTATAAACCATACTTTAAATCAAGTTCAAATGAAGGAAATCTTTGTTAATTTAACCTGTATAAATCAAACACCTGTCTATTCTGAACACAAAAGTTGATCTGAAGGAGGTTTGGCTTAGACAGGTTTCACTGTACAAATAAACTTTATTTTTATGTACCAACAATGTACATATATTGTCTATTTGCATGGAGTCTTTTCTTACATAATAAAGTTTGTCAGGGTTAGGGTTAAGGTTATTGTGTTTAATGCCACTTTCAACAATATTTCAGTTATATCGTGGCAGTCAGTTTTATTGGTGGAGGAAACCAGAGTACCCGGGGAAAACCTGTTGTAAGTCACTGACAAACTTTATCACATAATGTTGTATCAAGTACACCTTGCCATTAGCGGGATTCGAACTCACAAAGTTAGTGGTGATAGACACTGATTGAACAGGTAGTTGTAAATCCAACTACCATAAAGTTTGTCAGTATCTTAGGGAAGGTCAGTTGTTTTATCCAAGTATTCATGTTTCTTCTCCAACAATCAATCTATAGAAATTAAAACAATGTTGAAAAATATTTTTAACACACTCAACGTAATCAATTTACATGTATGTACCTGTACTAGCTGTTCTGACTTCTACTGCATCATCAGAAAGTTTATTTAGAAGAGAGGCATAAAGTGATGTCTGTTCTTGTAAAATACCCATACATTGTACAGCCTATGAATATACAACAGTCAAACAGAAGGTATAGACAATTATTTACTATATTTTTAAATTGTTGCAGATTTATTTCAGATTGGATAATTCTTTTAAAATTTTCCCAAACCATTATAGAATTAACCATAGTACATTTTTATTTTCATCTCATAATTTTATTTCCAAAGATTGTGATGTTCTGACGATTTAAGCACAAGTCTAATTTTTGTCGATTTGAATTTGGTTATCAGAGAGAGTCAGGATACATAACTCAAATTGAAACGAGAGTATTAAGGAGTTGACTTTACCATAATACACAATGTTAATTTGAAATAAAATAAAAACTCTTTTGACTTAAACACCACTTGCAATCCTACCAGCTCACCATTAGCACCCAATCTCACCGCCAGTGAAATTTATTCCAAAAAATATTCTTTGCTTCTACATTTTCCCCTCGACAATAGCTTGATGAATTATTATTCGCTATACATAAGAATTCATGATAAATTCTTCTGCAGTACAAAATGAAAATGGAAATGACAAGAACGGGTAGAGGTGAGATAGGGTCTTCATCCAGCCTGTAGAACTTTTGACTGTAGAAGTATGTGTGAATATACCTTAATTATCCACTGTCCTGACAACAGACCCAGTCTACAACATGTGTACACAGTGATAGTTTTATCTGGTTCTAGTGATTTCTTCCTGGATGATGTGGATTTTATTCTGTCAAACAATCCCTCTAAGTCTGTACAGAGTTTTGTTGCCAACTCAGACATACCATCATTACTGTAATATATATATATCAACCTTGTAGTATTATAATATATACATTGACTTCTATTAACATATACAGACCTCACAATAGACAACATTTTCTACTATAAAAAAGGACTATCGAATCTGACAACAGATCCCAGCATGTGTTTGATTTTTACTTTTTTGAAGATCTTTAGATTAGGGAGGCTCATCACTTATTGCCGGTTGAAAATAAGACCCCTAACATGACCAACAAACATCAAATTTTAATTAGATTGCCCCTCCCCAATCTAAAACAGCTGAATATTATACTTACCCCAAACATGCACTATGCAGTAGATTTCTGATCTGACTATTTTGGGATTGAATATGGTCTAGCAACTGAGAATCTTTGAGAGGAATGTTGTCACTTGGCCAAACCTTCCTATCGTAACCTCTAGTATAAAAGTCACAGGTCAAATCTTCAAGGTCATTCAAAACACAAAATATTCTGACAGCCCATTCCCTACAGAGTTGCTCCAGTTGATTTTTATCCTGGTATGAAGCTGTAAATAATGTCAAACATTTTATTTTGAATGTTCTTTGAATGTTCTGTCTATTCATACAATACTATATACAATTATAGCCTTTAGATAAAGACGATAAGTGATCATAAAGACCTTTAAAGAATTTATATATCCCAAACTGTCCACCATAATATCATAGTTAATCAGGTTCT
The DNA here is from genome assembly GCA_963680875.1 of Bathymodiolus brooksi. Taxonomy (NCBI): domain Eukaryota; kingdom Metazoa; phylum Mollusca; class Bivalvia; order Mytilida; family Modiolidae; genus Bathymodiolus; species Bathymodiolus brooksi. The sequence continues at coordinate 7,648,155 of OY804577.1, forward strand.
AGACAGTGCAGGGGCTGTCATGGTCGTGATCATATGGTAGTTGGATCTACAACTACCTATGCAATCAGTATCTATCATCACTAACGTGAGTTCAAATCCCACTCAGGCGATACAACATTATGTGATAAAGTTTGTCAGTGACTTGCGACAGGTCAGTGGTTTTCTCTGGTTTCCTCCACCAATAAAACTGACTGCCACGATATAACTGAAATATTGTTGAAAGTGGCATTAAACACCATAAACCCAACCCTCTAGACAGAGTATCATTGGTGAAGGGCTTGTGGTCAGAGGTCAACAACATCTACTACTGAGCCACCTAGGTCCCCTATTACATCTTCAAAGTTTGTATATAATTACCAGGATTTCTGTTGTGATGTGATGAAGTTATAAACATTTGACACTCGTCAAGATGGAGTTCTTGCAGAAAAGGCAATTGGACATTACTATTGTAACTTTCAGATTATTTGGCTTGCAAGACATTATGTATGAAATCAAAATATATTTCTACATTGCACAACAAGACATATTTAACTTACAAGATTTTGTAATGACATTTGATGTGGTTACTATGGTAACAGTAAGATTATCTAGTTCATTACTATTCTCTTGTAGACGTTGGTATCTGTCTTCACCAATATCTTTATCATCAAAACACTCTGTTTCATCCATTAATTCTGATACATTTGTTCTATGTTGTTTTAATATGTCAATCTGAAAGTAAATAGCAGACAATTTTTGACCTACTACAAAAGCTAAATATAGAAGATGATTACACTGGAAAGCATGCTTTGTATTTAGGTCAAGCAGAAAATTAATATATCTCCTTTTTACACATTTCTGCTTTTCTTTTAATTAGAACATTCAGATAAAAACATTATCAGTCTAGTTTTAAATAATCTGATATGGTGCTCCTGACAGCTGGACATTTTAAAATGTTCGGCTTAAGTCTAACTGTTTATCAGGTCCAGCTGTGTGTCAAAACTCCATATCTGACTAAACTAGACTGAAAACGTATAATATGAAGACTAGTACCTACCTGTTGCTTTAGAGATATCTCATCTGAGAAGACTGCCGCCTTGTAAACAACATCTGAAAGATCTTTCCATTGGTCCACTGTGACATCAATAAAGACACGTACCTTCTCAACCTACAAGATTAAAAGATATACTATTTATTTATCTATTTATTCATTAACCTCCCACTGTTGACATACTGTACAGTTGATGTTACTTACTTTAACCTCCCTCTGCTGACATAATGTACAGTTGATGTTACTTACTTTAACCTCCCACTGCTGACATAATGTACAGCTGATGTTACTTACTTTAACCTCCCACTGCTGACATAATGTAGTTGATGTTACTTACTTTAACCTCCCTCTGCTGACACAATGTAGTTGATGTTACTTACTTTAACCTCCCACTGCTGACATAATGTACAGTTGATGTTACTTACTTTAACCTCCCACTGCTGACATAATGTACAGCTGATGTTACTTACTTTAACCTCCCACTGCTGACATAATGTAGTTGATATTACTTACTTTAACCTCCCACTGCTGACATAATGTAGTTGATGTTACTTACTTTAACCTCCCACTGCTGACATAATATACAGTTGATGTTACTTACTTTAACCTCCCACTGCTGACATAATGTACAGTTGATGTTACTTACTTTAACCTCCCACTGCTGACATAATGTACAGTTGACGTTACTTCCTTTAACCTCCCACTGCTGACATAATGTACAGTTGATGTTACTTACTTTAACCTCCCACTGCTGACATAATGTACAGTTGATATTACTTACTTTAACCTCCCACTGCTGACATAATGTACAGCTGATGTTACTTACTTTAACCTCCCACTGCTGACATAATGTAGTTGATGTTACTTACTTTAACCTCCCTCTGCTGACACAATGTAGTTGATGTTACTTACTTTAACCTCCCACTGCTGACATAATGTACAGTTGATGTTACTTACTTTAACCTCCCACTGCTGACATAATGTACAGCTGATGTTACTTACTTTAACCTCCCACTGCTGACATAATGTAGTTGATATTACTTACTTTAACCTCCCACTGCTGACATAATGTAGTTGATGTTACTTACTTTAACCTCCCACTGCTGACATAATATACAGTTGATGTTACTTACTTTAACCTCCCACTGCTGACATAATGTACAGTTGATGTTACTTACTTTAACCTCCCACTGCTGACATAATGTACAGTTGACGTTACTTCCTTTAACCTCCCACTGCTGACATAATGTACAGTTGATGTTACTTACTTTAACCTCCCACTGCTGACATAATGTACAGTTGATATTACTTACTTTAACCTCCCACTGCTGACATAATGTACAGTTGATGTTACTTACTTTAACCTCCCACTGTTGACATAATGTAGTTGATGTTACTTACTTTAACCTCCCTCTGCTGACATAATGTACAGTTGATGTTACTTACTTTAACCTCCCACTGCTGACATAATGTACAGCTGATGTTACTTACTTTAACCTCCCACTGTTGACACAATGTACAGTTGATGTTACTTACTTTAACCTTCCTCTGCTGACATAATGTACAGTTGATGTTACTTACTTTAACCTTCCTCTGCTGACATAATGTAGTTGATGTTACTTACTTTAACCTTCCTCTGCTGACATAATGTACAGTTGATGTTACTTACTTTAACCTTCCTCTGCTGACATAATGTAGTTGATGTTACTTACTTTAACCTCCCACTGTTGACACAATGTACAGTTGATGTTACTTACTTTAACCTCCCACTGTTGACATAATGTACAGTTGATGTTACTTACTTTAACCTCCCACTGCTGACATAATGTACAGTTGACGTTACTTACTTTAACCACCCTCTGCTGACACAATGTACAGCTGATGTTACTTACTTTAACCTCCCACTGTTGACACAATGTACAGTTGATGTTACTTACTTTAACCTTCCTCTGCTGACATAATGTACAGTTGATGTTACTTACTTTAACCTTCCTCTGCTGACATAATGTACAGTTGATGTTACTTACTTTAACCTCCCACTGTTGACACAATGTACAGTTGATGTTACTTACTTTAACCTCCCACTGTTGACATAATGTACAGTTGATGTTACTTACTTTAACCTCCCACTGCTGACATAATGTACAGTTGATGTTACTTACTTTAACCTTCCTCTGCTGACATAATGTACAGTTGACGTTACTTACTTTAACCTTCCTCTGCTGACATAATGTAGTTGATGTTACTTACTTTAACCTTCCTCTGCTGACATAATGTACAGTTGATGTTACTTACTTTAACCTTCCTCTGCTGACATAATGTAGTTGATGTTACTTACTTTAACCTCCCACTGCTGGCATAATGTACAGTTGATGCTACTTACTTTAACCTCCCACTGCTGACATAATGTAGTTGATGTTACTTACTTTAACCTCCCACTGCTGGCATAATGTACAGTTGATGTTACTTACTTTAACCTCCCACTGCTGACATAATGTAGTTGATGTTACTTACTTTAACCTTCCTCTGCTGACATAATGTACAGTTGATGTTACTTACTTTAACCTCCCACTGTTAACACAATGTACAGCTGATGTTACTTACTTTAACCACCCACTGTTGACACAATGTACAGTTGATGTCACTTACTTTAACCTCCCACTGCTGACATAATGTACAGTTGATGTTACTTACTTTAACCTCCTTCTGCTGACATAATGTACAGTTGATGTTACTTACTTTAACCTCCCACTGCTGACATAATGTACAGTTGATGTTACTTACTTTAACCTCCCACTGCTGACATAATGTAGTTGATGTTACTTCCTTTAACCTCCCACTGCTGACATAATGTACAGTTGATGTTACTTACTTTAACCTCCCACTGCTGACATAATGTACAGTTGATGTTACTTACTTTAACCTCCCACTGCTGACATAATGTACAGTTGACGTTACTTACTTTAACCTCCCACTGCTGACATAATGTACAGTTGACGTTACTCACTTTAACCTCCCTCTGCTGACATAATGTACAGTTGATGTTACTTACTTTAACCTCCCACTGCTGACATAATGTACAGTTGACGTTACTTACTTTAACCTCCCACTGCTGACATAATGTACAGTTGATGTTACTTCCTTTAACCTCCCACTGCTGACATAATGTACAGTTGACGTTACTTACTTTAACCTCCCACTGCTGACATAATGTACAGTTGACGTTACTTACTTTAACCTCCCACTGCTGACATAATGTACAGTTGATGTTACTTACTTTAACCACCCACTGTTGACACAATGTACAGTTGATGTCACTTACTTTAACCTCCCACTGCTGACATAATGTACAGTTGATGTTACTTACTTTAACCTCCCACTGCTGACATAATGTAGTTGATGTTACTTCCTTTAACCTCCCACTGCTGACATAATGTACAGTTGATGTTACTTACTTTAACCTCCCACTGCTGACATAATGTACAGTTGATGTTACTTACTTTAACCTCCCACTGCTGACATAATGTACAGTTGACGTTACTTACTTTAACCTCCCACTGCTGACATAATGTACAGTTGACGTTACTCACTTTAACCTCCCTCTGCTGACATAATGTACAGTTGATGTTACTTACTTTAACCTCCCACTGCTGACATAATGTACAGTTGACGTTACTTACTTTAACCTCCCACTGCTGACATAATGTACAGTTGATGTTACTTCCTTTAACCTCCCACTGCTGACATAATGTACAGTTGACGTTACTTACTTTAACCTCCCACTGCTGACATAATGTACAGTTGACGTTACTTACTTTAACCTCCCACTGCTGACATAATGTACAGTTGATGTTACTTACTTTAACCTCCCTCTGCTGACACAATGTACAGCTGATGTTACTTACTTTAACCTCCCACTGCTGACATAATGTACAGTTGATGTTACTTACTTTAACCTCCCACTGCTGACATAATGGACAGTTGATGTTACTTACTTTAACCTCCCACTGCTGAGATAATGTACAGTTGATGTTACTTACTTTAACCTCCCATTGCTGACATAATGTACAGTTGATGTTACTTACTTTAACCTCCCACTGCTGACACAATGTACAGCTGATGTTACTTACTTTAACCTCCCACTGCTGACATAATGTACAGTTGATGTTTCTTACTTTAACCTCCCACTGCTGACATAATGTACAGTTGACGTTACTTACTTTAACCCCCCACTGCTGACATAATGTAGTTGATGTTACTTACTTTAACCTCCCACTGCTGACATAATGTACAGTTGATGTTACTTACTTTAACCTCCCACTGCTGACTTAATGTACAGTTGACGTTACTTACTTTAACCTCCCACTGTTGACACAATGTACAATTGATGTTACTTACTTTAACCTCACTCTGCTGACATAATGTAGTTGATGTTACTTACTTTAACCTCCCACTGTTGACATAATGTACAGTTGATGTTACTTACTTTAACCTCCCACTGCTGACATAATGTACAGCTGATGTTACTTACTTTAACCTCCCACTGCTGACATAATGTAGCTGATGTTACTTACTTTAACCTCCCACTGCTGACATAATGTAGTTGATGTTACTTACTTTAACCTCCCACTGCTGGCATAATGTAGTTGATGTTACTTACTTTAACCTCCCACTGTTGACATAATGTACAGTTGATGTTACTTACTTTAACCTTCCACTGCTGACATAATGTACAGCTGATGTTACTTACTTTAACCTCCCACTGCTGACATAATGTAGCTGATGTTACTTACTTTAACCTCCCACTGCTGACATAATGTAGTTGATGTTACTTACTTTAACCTCCCACTGCTGGCATAATGTAGTTGATGTTACTTACTTTAACCTCCCACTGCTGACATAATGTACAGCTGATGTTACTTACTTTAACCTCCCACTGCTGACATAATGTAGTTGATGTTACTTACTTTAACCTCCCACTGCTGACATAATGCACAGTTGATGTTACTTACTTTAACCTCCCTCTCCTGACACAATGTAGTTGATGTTACTTACTTTAACCTCCCACTGCTGACATAATGTACAGTTGATGTTACTTACTTTAACCCCCCACTGTTGACATAATGTACAGTTGACGTTACTTACTTTAACCTCCCACTGCTGACATAATGTACAGTTGATGTTACTTACTTTAACCTCCCACTGCTGACATAATGTAGTTGATGTTACTTACTTTAACCTCCCACTGTTGACACAATGTACAGTTGATGTTACTTACTTTAACCTCCCACTGCTGACATAATGTAGTTGATGTTACTTACTTTAACCTCCCACTGCTGACATAATGTAGTTGATGTTACTTACTTTAACCTCCCACTGCTGACATAATGTACAGTTGATGTTACTTACTTTAACCTCCCACTGCTGACATAATGTAGTTGATGTTACTTACTTTAACCTCCCACTGTTGACACAATGTAGTTGATGTTACTTACTTTAACCTCCCACTGCTGACATAATGTACTGTTGATGTTACTTACTTTAACCTCCCACTGCTGACATAATGTACAGTTGATGTTACTTACTTTAACCTCCCACTGCTGACATAATGTAGTTGATGTTACTTACTTTAACCTCCCACTGCTGACATAATGTACAGTTGATGTTACTTACTTTAACCTCCCACTGTTGACATAATGTACAGTTGATGTTACTTACTTTAACCTCCCTCTGTTGACACAATGTACAGTTGATGTTACTTACTTTAACCTCCCACTGCTGACATAATGTACAGCTGATGTTACTTACTTTAACCTCCCACTGCTGACATAATGTACAGCTGATGTTACTTACTTTAACCTCCCACTGCTGACATAATGTACAGTTGATGTTACTTACTTTAATCTCCCACTGCTGACATAATGTACAGTTGATGTTACTTACTTTAACCTCCCTCTGTTGACACAATGTACAGTTGATGTTACTTACTTTAACCTCCCACTGCTGACATAATGTACAGCTGATGTTACTTACTTTAACCTCCCACTGCTGACATAATGTACAGCTGATGTTACTTACTTTAACCTCCCACTGCTGACATAATGTACAGTTGATGTTACTTACTTTAACCTCCCACTGCTGACACAATGTACAGTTGATGTTACTTACTTTAACCTCCCACTGCTGACATAATGTACAGTTGATGTTACTTACTTTAACCTCCCACTGCTGACATAATGTACAGTTGATGTTACTTACTTTAACCTCCCTCTGTTGACACAATGTACAGTTGATGTTACTTACTTTAACCTCCCACTGCTGACATAATGTACAGCTGATGTTACTTACTTTAACCTCCTACTGCTGACATAATGTACAGTTGATGTTACTTACTTTAACCTCCCACTGCTGACACAATGTACAGTTGATGTTACTTACTTTAACCTCCCACTGCTGACATAATGTACAGCTGATGTTACTTACTTTAACCTCCCACTGCTGACACAATGTACAGTTGATGTTACTTACTTTAACCTCCCACTGCTGACACAATGTACAGTTGATGTTACTTACTTTAACCTCCCACTGCTGACATAATGTACAGCTGATGTTACTTACTTTAACCTCCCTCTGCTGACATAATATACAGTTGATGTTACTTACTTTAACCTCCCACTGTTGACATAATGTACAGTTGATGTTACTTACTTTAACCTCCCTCTGCTGACACAATGTAGTTGATGTTACTTACTTTAACCTCCCTCTGTTGACACAATGTACAGTTGATGTTACTTACTTTAACCTCCCACTGTTGACACAATGTACAGTTGATGTTACTTACTTTAACCTCCCACTGCTGACATAATGTACAGCTGATGTTACTTACTTTAACCTCCCACTGCTGACATAATGTAGTTGATGTTACTTACTTTAACCTCCCACTGCTGACATAATGTAGTTGATGTTACTTACTTTAACCTCCCACTGCTGACATAATGTACAGCTGATGTTACTTACTTTAACCTCCCACTGCTGACATAATGTAGTTGATGTTACTTACTTTAACCTCCCACTGCTGACATAATGCACAGTTGATGTTACTTACTTTAACCTCCCTCTGCTGACATAATATACAGTTGATGTTACTTACTTTAACCTCCCACTGTTGACATAATGTACAGTTGATGTTACTTACTTTAACCTCCCTCTGCTGACATAATGTACAGCTGATGTTACTTACTTTAACCTCCCACTGCTGACATAATGTAGTTGATGTTACTTACTTTAACCTCCCACTGCTGACATAATGTACAGCTGATGTTACTTACTTTAACCTCCCACTGCTGACATAATGTAGTTGATGTTACTTACTTTAACCTCCCACTGCTGACATAATGTAGTTGATGTTACTTACTTTAACCTCCCACTGCTGGCATAATGTGCATATGTCTGATACATCCTCATCATCTCCCATGGACACATATTTCATTTTTTCTGTCAGATCAGCAACTAATTCATCTACATCACCACATAATAAATGTATATTTCTGTCAATTAAAAATTAAAAAAAAAACTTATTAATTTCTGTGTCAAAATTATATTATTGGACTAAACTTCTAGTTTCCTTTAAAGAAAAATGAATTTAACAAAAAAAAACCCACATACATTTGTATTTATGAATATTCATGGAGGACAATTCATATGATATTCAGGTAAAAAAACCCAATGATTTTACTATTGTTTATCCTGCAATCATATGATTTTGAGTACTGTTGTCTCTTTCTTATAAGGCTACTGCTTCTGGACAGAAAACAGGCTTTATAAGAGGGATGGCCTCTCTTGGGGGAGACAATTTAGTAGTATGTTACTATCTCAGTGCATTGAAATCTGGCCTGATAAGAGTGGTGGCCTTTGATGAGAGTGACCTTTTAAGAGGACAACTACTTTATATCTTATCATTATAGATACTCTGTATAAAGTTCTCCTGGTACCTGCTTCATGCTATGTAGAGCAAACGGTAAGAAACGATAACAGTATAGCACACTCTTGAAAATTATTGAAACAATAGTTGTTTCTGCTCTTTTCAGTAAAATAGACTTTAGATTAATGAACTGAAATAAAATCACTCACTTTTTCTTTGCAGCCTCTGAGTGTATAATAAGACATTCTGCACTATCTACAATATGGTTACTCCATCCTAATAGATCTCCACTCAATGACTTAATTATGTGGTTATTTCCCTTGGTAATGGCATCAGTTATCTTCTCCTTAATTTGTGAGGTAGTGGTTTGAGCTATAGAAAAAGAAGTCAATATCTATATGCTAAATAATTGAAAATTCTTTTAGAAAGGTTTATATAAAATATAGATAGAAAGGTATACATTGTCCTGCTATGAAATTGAAAAACAAGGACCAGCTCTGACAATTGTTCTGTCCAACATAATTTTCAACTTGTTGTGAAGGCGGGCAGTATTTGGTAGAAGTTTGATTTGATTTTATTTGATTTTTGGTGTTTTAACGCCACTTTCAGCAATATTTCAGCTATATCATGGCGACCAGTTTTAGTGGTGGAAGAAGCCAGAGTACCCGGAGAGAACCAGCAACCATTGGCAAGCAACTGGTAAATTTGATCACTTGCAGCTGCGAGTCGAGTGCACCCTTTTTTGTAATTTACAAAGCTGGGCACGAACCCACACCGTATTGGTGATAGGCTTGTATGAGTTATTAGGTAATCCAACTACTTAACTCATTGAGCCACTAGAAGTTTGAAGCAGAAGATCCTCAATATAACATTACAAACAACACATATAAAGTTTAAAAGCCACTTGCTTTTATGCATGGGTAGAATTTTAATACAATCTATTGCTTTATTTATTATCATTTATTATATTTAAAGCAAATATCGTCCAATAAATCTTTCATATTTACTGATAAAATAAAGGTCAGGATCCAAAAAAAACTTCTAAAAGAAACAAAAGGACATGTGACCTAGATGTTAGATGCCTTACAACAAACTGACTATGTCCTTATATGTGAGTTGTGTATAAGGCTTAAACACTAATGACGACCATAATAAAAAAGAAGAAAATACATATATTCAGGATAATGTTCACTCACTTTGACTAGATTTGAATCTGGATTTTGTTGCAGTATGAGTCTGTGTTTGATGAGCAGAGGCATGAGTCTGTGTTTGATGAGCAGAAACATGAGTCTGTGTTTGATGATGAAGAGATTCTTGAGATGAGATGGAATGTAAAGATTCTGTACTCCTCCGTAATGTACTGTGTTGTAATGGCACTATTTTTTGTAGTGTAGGTACAGAAGAGTGAGCTGACAAGATAAAGTCTTCTTTACTACACAGGTCATCCTGTAGGAATCTGTTCTCTAGAGGCAGTGATTTCAATGCACCAGTGGATGAAAATTTAATCTGAGTAGAACTTGTTGTTTTCCTCCTTTTGACTGCTTCTGAAATTATACAATTCTAAAACTTAACATCAAACGTCATTAAGTTCAGATATATTTGAATACAGAGATTGTAAACTGTACTTTTAGCAGATCATTCTTATTAATCTGAGGATGACTTCATCAAATATGTTTTACAAAACTAAATCTGAAATACATGATAAGACAATGTAGGATTTACAATATTAAGGAATAGAACAGTGAAGGTCAACAATATAACCAATATCATCAAAATTAACAACTATTTCTCACCTCAAAATATTGAAAATAAAAAAAACAACATTTGTCCTTGTCTGGGACAGGCATAAAATGTGGCTAAATTAAACCAGTTAATGAGATCCACACCCTCTCCTTTTTGTTAATGATAAAAGTAATTATTTTACAAATTCGCCAACAATGTATGACAAATAATTTTCCGTAATATATAGATTGCTCATTTTTCCAATGAAATGTATAGCAATGTATTAACATTTTATTGTATATAAACATCAAGAAATTAGAGTGGTAGAGAATAGAAATATGGAGGAATGGAGAAAATGTTACCTTTAATAGCAATACTGCAATTCAGTGCACACATACCCCACTACTTCTACTTTTCCACAAGATTTATTTTACAGAATTTCTTTCATGTATTCTTGTAAATTTGATGTGTATTGTATCTGTCTATCGTATGTCTTGAATTTCATCTACAGCAAAGATCTACAGTAGATGTTTCATCAGCTGTTTGATCACAGTGATTCAGAAGTGTTATTTATATTGAGCGCGAATAGTTTGATAGTCAGCCTCTACTGTTTACTACCAGTCTTATTTAAATTACGCTCTGTTGCATCTTTTTAAAAAACAATTTTTTGACGATACACTAATATCTAATGACATCTAGTAAGAGCTAATGTCAGCTGACCTTCTTTCATCTTTGACCATCCAATCATATGCAAGACAGTTCAATATATTGAAAAATGTAACAACAACTCTCAGTGTGTGCTCTGTGAAATACTGGTAGGCTCATCATGGATTGGTCAGTTAAAAATATGAACCGTGGCGTGACTCCATACAGGATGTCATTAGATGTTAGTATAATTAGAATGTGGTTTATACCTTCATATCTAAGATTTTTCCTATCTGGACTAAGTATATTTGGTTGGTTCTCTCCCATTAAACCTTCTTTAACTTGTCTAACAGACTCTAACAGGTGTGAAAGACGTCTCAGTAATGTTTCCATGGCAGAATTGTTGGTTACATCAGATACAACATGACTCACCGACGCTCGTGTACCATTTATAGCTGAAATTATATTTCAATGTGAAACAAGTTTTGTCTATATATATATAGATTAACATTGTAATTTTTATTGAATAAAAATACTGGTAACATTGGCTGTGCACTCCAATTTGATTTTTTAATAAAATACTAACGAGATCTCACAAAATAACGTGAAGTGGGTGACATTTTCGTCTTGTTTTCAATGAAATCATCCAGCTTCCACTTGCATCTTTTTTAGGAGCATTTGGCCAAATGAGTTTGCTTTGTGAGAGCCAGGGTGCATGTGCTAGCAGGGAAAGAAACACTGTAAATTTCTCTGAAAGAGGTTAAGTTGCCCTGGTTTTTTCTTAAATGTGACGAGTCCTGCTTACACATATTTTCAATGACTTGAGTCAGAGATTTCATATTTTATTGTTACTACTTCTACGACTGAAGAGTAACATATTTTATTTCTATTTTCACCACAAATCCACAAATTACTAATATATTTTTATATTTTTGCTTACCTTTATGGAGAGCTTTAATATAAACCAACAGTCCATTACGGTACAATGGATCATCATGGTTATCAATGATTCTCTCCCCGACCTGACACACTCTACGAGACCTGCCAACCATTGACTTTATAGCACTATTAATACCATCTACATCACATGTCATGATACATCCTCTACATAGACCTATATCTTCTTCTATCCTTTTCTCTGTTGAAAGAATACATTTTTGATCACATACAATTGTTTTGTCAATTCTTCAGCTGTAATCATATGATAGTAGAGTTTACCATCTTTCTATGTCATCAGTGCCTTACGTCACTAAAGTTTAAGAATTTAACTACCACCTAAGGTGGTTTGGTTTAGGGTTGGTTTATGGTGTTTAACGTCACTTTCAACAATATTTCAGTTTTGTTGGTGGAGGAAACCGGAGTACCCGGAGAATACAACCGACCTGTCACAAGTTACTGACAAACTTAATGTCACATAATGTTGTATCGAGTACACCTCGTGATGAATGGGGTTCGAACTCACACCTTTAGTGGTGATAGGCACTGATTGCACAGGTAGTTGTAAATCCAACTACCATACGATCACGACCATGATGGCCCCACAAGCCAAGGTGTGTCAGACTGAATACAACATACAACAAGCTTGGATGAAACATTCATCTGCCATTCATCAAAAAACAAGTCAAGAGTAACTAAAAAAAACTCAATTATTTGTATAACTTTGAAGCCAATTTCCCTGATATCACTAAATCACAATTTTTATTTGATTCAAAAGGATCCAAAAATTAAGATCTATCTATTTATATTTCAAAGTAAAATATTTACCTGAAACGCCCAAAAATATTTGAGGATCTGTCATTTCATCCAATACTTGAATCAAAGTGTTTAATTCAAATGACCATTCCTTCATCAGAAGCTTGACATGACGGACAGCCATCTTGTCTAACTGGTCCTTTGCCATACACAGAGCAGCAGGTACTATGTCAGGATCCAGTCTCTCTAAGTGACAAACACAGGTCCTGATAATTCTTACACCTATATAATGTTTAATACCATGGTAAAACATTTCATTACATGAGATAATATTATAAAATATTGAAATATGATCATAAATCTTTATAGCAGGACATTTAGCTATCTTCATTCAATTTGTGGAGAATTTTACTGTAAGATTTCATTCTAAACTATTTACTTTGAAATTAAATTCATGTGTTTCTACGGGTAGAACTTACGTGTAGCATCTGTAGAACTTGCAGCGGCAAAGCTAGCAACTTGACACATTTTATCTGCATGTTCTTCAAACTCTATTATAACTCTATCATTCTCATCTAATGACTGATCCTGTTCATAATTAAAAAAAATGACATTATAAACAAAATGTATGGTTTGTTGTTTCTCCACCCACAATTTGAGATAAGTGGATATAGAATAGGTAGGCCATTAATTTTTCTTTAAAAGAGTTGATAAAATACATTTTTATGGTAAAAACATGCTAAAAGTACAAAAAAGCATCAATGTTTGTCAAAGGAACTTGTAAGATATTAGATAATACTGTAATTAACTATGTACTGATAAACAGCAATACAGCCTATGATGATTTTTTCCTTCATTTCCTTCATGTACAAGATTGCTGCACGTAGCCGTATGTCACCCGTCGCAATAACAAGAGTTGTAATATGAGTATGTTATCCATGTGATATATTTATATCAGTAAAGGTATCCCTTCAACTGTGTTTAAAGTCTGAATATCAGCCTTTGAAGAACACATCAAAACAATGGCATTTAATCTAAAAGGTTGATTACTTTCTCTTGGAAATGTCAGACCAGAAATAAAAGTTTGATGCCTTACACATATGACCTTTTGCTAAGTGTTTAACAATCTATGGAATGGTTTATAAAGAGTTACGCTTAAATGAATCATAAAAAAGACATTCCTCTTATCAGGCCAGATGCACTGAGATTGTAAAATTTAAGTAAATTGTCCCCTTCAAGAGCCCACTCTCTTATAAGGTGACTTTGTAGAAGGGATGGCTTTATAAGAGGAAGACTACTATCATTTGATCAATTTCACACACATTTTGTGTAACTGATGCATGCTGTGTAACTGACACTACTATGTTAGTTAGGCATTTAACACAACTTTCAAAAATATTTAGTTATATCATGGCATAGTCAGTTTTATTGGTGGGGGAAATTGAAGTAACGGAAGGGAACTGCTGATCTACTTCACGAAATTGACTGACAAAATTTTATTACATTTAAATTGTACTCCTTAGCATGCGAGGGAATGGAACTGACAATTTTAATGGTGATAGGTGCTGATTTGCATACTGATATTGTAACTATAAATGAGCATTTAAATTTGTATCTGTTTTCTGTAATTGGTAGTTTGCATTGATGTATAATATGCTTCCATCGTCATTTCAATAACTGATTGTAATAAAAGTATATAACTGTTCTAATTGATGAAGTTATACTCCACTAGTCTGATGAAATGATTTTCTTATCTATTTATTAGTGTGGAATTACATAATTGTTTTGCATGGAAACTTAAATAAATACAAAACAAACATCAGAATATTAACAGCTAATGATTAGAGTAAAGATTATCTAACAACATTTTAATAAACCCTGTTTTCTAAATTACACCATAAATTTTGTAAACCTCAAATCAAAAATAGTCACAATGTCAGAAATCTATAAAATTTAATCTGGTTAATCCAAAGTCTGTCTATTCTGGACAAAAACATGGCTGGTTAATCCAAAGTCTGTCTATTCTGGACAAAAACATGGCTGGTTAATCCAAAGTCTGTCTATTCTGGACAAAAACATGGCTGGTTAATACAAAGTCTGTCTATTCTGGACAAAAACATGGCTTCTTTTAATGTTCATTTTGAACACACTCAAATCTAAAATTGACATTTCTTTACAGTACATGTACTTACTTCTTGAGAGTACATAGCTGTTTTAACAGTAAAAGTTGTACTTACTTCTTGAGAGTACATAGCTGTTTTAACAGTAAAAGTTGTACTTACTTCTTGAGAGTACATAGCTGTTTTAACAGTAAAAGTTGTACTTACTTCTTGAGAGTACATAGCTGTTTTAACAGTAAAAGTTGTACTTATTTCTTGAGAGTACATAGCTGTTTTAACAGTAAAAGGTGTACTTACTTCTTGAGAGTACATAGCTGTTTTAACAGTAAAAGGTGTACTTACTTCTTGAGAGTACATAGCTGTTTTAACAGTAAAAGGTGTACTTACTTCTTGAGAGTACATAGCTGTTTTAACAGAAAATGTTGTATTTACTTCTTGAGAGTACATAGCTGTTTTAACAGTAAAAGTTATACTTACTTCTTGAGAGTACATAGCTGTTATAACAGTAAAAGGTGTACTTACTTCTTGAGAGTACATAGCTGTTTTAACAGTAAAAGGTGTACTTACTTCTTGAGAGTACATAGCTGTTTTAACAGTAAAAGTTGTACTTACTTCTTGAGAGTACATAGCTGTTTTAACAGTAAAAGGTGTACTTACTTCTTGAGAGTATATAGCTGTTTTAACAGTAAAAGTTGTACTTACTTCTTGAGAGTACATAGCTGTTTTAACAGTAAAAGTTGTACTTACTTCTTGAGAGTACATAGCTGTTTTAACAGTAAAAGTTGTACTTACTTCTTGAGAGTACATAGCTGTTTTAACAGTAAAAGTTGTACTTACTTCTTGAGAGTACATAGCTGTTTTAACAGTAAAAGTTGTACTTACTTCTTGAGAGTACATAGCTGTTATAACAGTAAAAGGTGTACTTACTTCTTGAGAGTACATAGCTGTTTTAACAGTAAAAGTTGAACTTACTTCTTGAGAGTACATAGCTGTTTTAACAGTAAAAGTTGTACTTACTTCTTGAGAGTACATAGCTGTTTTAACAGTAAAAGGTGTACTTACTTCTTGAGAGTACATAGCTGTTTTAACAGTAAAAGTTGTACTTACTTCTTGAGAGTACATAGCTGTTTTAACAGTAAAAGTTGCACTTACTTCTTGAGAGTACATAGCTGTTATAACAGTAAAAGTTGTACTTACTTCTTGAGAGTACATAGCCGTTTTAACAGTAAAAGTTGTACTTACTTCTTGAGAGTACATAGCCGTTTTAACAGTAAAAGTTGTACTTACTTCTTGAGAGTACATAGCTGTTTTAACAGTAAAAGTTGTACTTACTTCTTGAGATTACATAGCTGTTATAACAGTAAAAGTTGTACTTACTTCTTGGGAGTACATAGCTGTTTTAACAGTAAAAGTTGTACTTACTTCTTGAGAGTACATAGCTGTTTTAACAGTAAAAGTTGTACTTACTTCTTGAGAGTACATAGCTGTTTTAACAGTAAAAGTTGTACTTACTTCTTGAGAGTACATAGCTGTTTTAACAGTAAAAGTTGTACTTACTTCTTGAGAGTACATAGCTGTTTTAACAGTAAAAGGTGTACTTACTTCTTGAGAGTACATAGCTGTTTTAACAGTAAAAGTTGTACTTACTTCTTGAGAGTACATAGCTGTTTTAACAGTAAAAGTTGTACTTACTTCTTGAGAGTACATAGCTGTTTTAACAGTAAAAGTTGTACTTACTCTTTGAGAGTACACAGCTGTTTTAACAGTAAAAGTTGTACTTACTTCTTGAGAGTACATAGCTGTTTTAACAGTAAAAGGTGTACTTACTTCTTGAGAGTACATAGCTGTTTTAACAGTAAAAGTTGTACTTACTTCTTGAGAGTACATAGCTGTTTTAACAGTAAAAGTTGTACTTACTTCTTGAGAGTACATAGCTGTTTTAACAGTAAAAGTTGTACTTACTTCTTGAGAGTACATAGCTGTTATAACAGTAAAAGTTGTACTTACTTCTTGAGAGTACATAGCTATTTTAACAGTAAAAGTTGTACTTACTTCTTGAGAGTATATAGCTGTTTTAACAGTAAAAGTTGTACTTACTTCTTGAGAGTACATAGCAGTTTTAACAGTAAAAGTTGTACTTACTTTTTGAGAGTACATAGCTGTTTTAACAGTAAAAGTTGTACTTACTTCTTGAGAGTACATAGCTGTTTTAACAGTAAAAGTTGTACTTACTTCTTGAGAGTATATAGCTGTTTTAACAGTAAAAGTTGTACTTACTTCTTGAGAGTACATAGCTGTTTTAACAGTAAAAGTTGTACTTACTTCTTGAGAGTACATAGCTGTTATAACAGTAAAAGTTGTACTTACTTCTTGAGAGTACATAGCTGTTTTAACAGTAAAAGTTGTACTTACTTCTTGAGAGTACATAGCTGTTTTAACAGTAAAAGTTGTACTTACTTCTTGAGAGTACATAGCTGTTTTAACAGTAACAGTTGTACTTACTTCTTGAGAGTACATAGCTGTTTTAACAGTAAAAGTTGTACTTACTTCTTGAGAGTACATAGCTGTTTTAACAGTAAAAGTTGTACTTATTTCTTGAGAGTACATAGCTGTTTTAACAGTAAAAGGTGTACTTACTTCTTGAGAGTACATAGCTGTTTTAACAGAAAATGTTGTATTTACTTCTTGAGAGTACATAGCTGTTTTAACAGTAAAAGTTGTACTTACTTCTTGAGAGTACATAGCTGTTATAACAGTAAAAGGTGTACTTACCTCTTGAGAGTACATAGCTGTTTTAACAGTAAAAGGTGTACTTACTTCTTGAGAGTACATAGCTGTTTTAACAGTAAAAGTTGTACTTACTTCTTGAGAGTACATAGCTGTTTTAACAGTAAAAGGTGTACTTACTTCTTGAGAGTATATAGCTGTTTTAACAGTAAAAGTTGTACTTACTTCTTGAGAGTACATAGCTGTTTTAACAGTAAAAGTTGTACTTACTTCTTGAGAGTACATAGCTGTTTTAACAGTAAAAGTTGTACTTACTTCTTGAGAGTACATAGCTGTTTTAACAGTAAAAGTTGTACTTACTTCTTGAGAGTACATAGCTGTTTTAACAGTAAAAGGTGTACTTACTTCTTGAGAGTACATAGCTGTTTTAACAGTAAAAGTTGAACTTACTTCTTGAGAGTACATAGCTGTTTTAACAGTAAAAGTTGTACTTACTTCTTGAGAGTACATAGCCGTTTTAACAGTAAAAGTTGTACTTACTTCTTGAGAGTACATAGCTGTTTTAACAGTAAAAGGTGTACTTACTTCTTGAGAGTATATAGCTGTTTTAACAGTAAAAGTTGTACTTACTTCTTGAGAGTACATAGCTGTTTTAACAGTAAAAGTTGTACTTACTTCTTGAGAGTACATAGCTGTTTTAACAGTAAAAGTTGTACTTACTTCTTGAGAGTACATAGCTGTTTTAACAGTAAAAGTTGTACTTACTTCTTGAGAGTACATAGCTGTTTTAACAGTAAAAGGTGTACTTACTTCTTGAGAGTACATAGCTGTTTTAACAGTAAAAGTTGAACTTACTTCTTGAGAGTACATAGCTGTTTTAACAGTAAAAGTTGTACTTACTTCTTGAGAGTACATAGCCGTTTTAACAGTAAAAGTTGTACTTACTTCTTGAGAGTACATAGCTGTTTTAACAGTAAAAGTTGTACTTACTTCTTGAGATTACATAGCTGTTATAACAGTAAAAGTTGTACTTACTTCTTGAGAGTACATAGCTGTTTTAACAGTAAAAGTTGTACTTACTTCTTGAGAGTACATAGCTGTTTTAACAGTAAAAGTTGTACTTACTTCTTGAGAGTACATAGCTGTTTTAACAGTAAAAGTTGTACTTACTTCTTGAGAGTACATAGCTGTTTTAACAGTAAAAGTTGTACTTACTTCTTGAGAGTACATAGCTGTTTTAACAGTAAAAGGTGTACTTACTTCTTGAGAGTACATAGCTGTTTTAACAGTAAAAATTGTACTTACTTCTTGAGAGTACATAGCTGTTTTAACAGTAAAAGTTGTACTTACTTCTTGAGAGTACATAGCTGTTTTAACAGTAAAAGTTGTACTTACTCTTTGAGAGTACACAGCTGTTTTAACAGTAAAAGTTGTACTTACTTCTTGAGAGTACATAGCTGTTTTAACAGTAAAAGGTGTACTTACTTCTTGAGAGTACATAGCTGTTTTAACAGTAAAAGTTGTACTTACTTCTTGAGAGTATATAGCTGTTTTAACAGTAAAAGTTGTACTTACTTCTTGAGAGTATATAGCTGTTTTAACAGTAAAAGTTGTACTTACTTCTTGAGAGTACATAGCTGTTATAACAGTAAAAGTTGTACTTACTTCTTGAGAGTACATAGCTGTTTTAACAGTAAAAGTTGTACTTACTTCTTGAGAGTATATAGCTGTTTTAACAGTAAAAGTTGTACTTACTTCTTGAGAGTACATAGCTGTTATAACAGTAAAAGTTGTACTTACTTCTTGAGAGTACATAGCTGTTTTAACAGTAAAAGTTGTACTTACTTCTTGAGAGTACATAGCTGTTTTAACAGTAAAAGTTGTACTTACTTCTTGAGAGTACATAGCTGTTTTAACAGTAAAAGTTGTACTTACTTCTTGAGAGTACATAGCTGTTTTAACAGTAACAGTTGTACTTACTTCTTGAGAGTACATAGCTGTTTTAACAGTAAAAGTTGTACTTACTTCTTGAGAGTACATAGCTGTTTTAACAGTAAAAGTTGTACTTACTTCTTGAGAGTACATAGCTGTTTTAACAGTAAAAGTTGTACTTACTTCTTGAGAGTATATAGCTGTTTTAACAGTAAAAGTTGTACTTACTTCTTGAGTGTACATAGCTGTTTTAATCAGTCTCTCTATTGGCTCTGTTGTTTCTTTGTATATATCTACTATCAGGTGAAGTAGACTCATGTTGACATTCTTCTCTAACTCACAGAACTCATCAATCAATAACTCACAACACTCCTCATAATCTTCTCTGAAAATCAGAATTATTTACAATGAAAGTAAAATGGAAAAAACAAACATATATACAATTAAATCAAAATGTAAAATTAAAAGAATTCACAAAATGTGCGGCTGCAAATTAGCTAAATGTTTCTAGCACTAACGAATAGTCACAGTAAGACATGTCGCTTCATCTTAAGTTAATATAAAATTTGTTTATGCCACGATATAGCTGAAATACTGCTAGAGTTGGCATTGAACACCAACCAACCAATCAATCAATCAATCAATAAATCAATCAACATGTCACTTTACTCAGATGCAGTATCCTGATTCCAAGCCGTCCTGTCTTTTTTTTTAATCTAACTCTTTAATGCTGCATCCTCAAAATACCAATTGTATTGTCTTTGGTTTGGTACTGGGATTGAACCCACGATCTACTACACTTGAGGCCAGCATTCTAACCATTACACCCCACAATCTACTACACTTTAGGCCAGCATTCTAACCATTACACCCCACAATCTACTACATTTTAGGCCAGCATTCTAGCCATTACACCCCACAATCTACTATGCTTTAGGCCAGCATTCTAACCATTACACCCAACAATCTACTTCACTTTAGGCCAGCATTCTAGCCATTACACCCCACAATATACTACACTTTAGGCCAGCATTCTAACCATTACACACCACAATCTACTACACTTTAGGCCAGCATTCTAGCCATTACACTCCACAATCTACTACACTTTAGGCCAGCATTCTAACCATTACACCCCACAATCTACTTCACTTTAGGCCAGCTTTCTAGCCATTACACCCCACAATCTACTTCACTTTAGGCCAGCATTCTAACCATTACACCCCACAATCTACTACACTTTAGGCCAGCATTCTAGCCATTACACCCCACAATCTACTACACTTTAGGCCAGCATTCTAACCATTACACCCCACAATCTACTTCACTTTATGCCAGTATTCTAGCCATTACACCCCACAATCTACTTCACTTTAGGCCAGCATTCTAGCCATTACACCCCACAATCTACTTTACTTTAGGCCAGCATTCTAGCCATTACATCCCAGGATCTACTTCACTTTAGGCCACCATTCTAGCCATTACACCCCACAATCTATTTCACTTTATGCCAGCATTCTAACCATTACATCCCACAATCTACTTCACTTTATGCCAGCATTCTAACCATTACACCCCACAATCTACTTCACTTTAGGCCAGCATTCTAACCATTACACCACCCCACAATCTACTACACTTTAGGCCAGCATTCTAGCCATTACACCCCACAATCTACTTCACATTAGGCCAGCATTCTAGCCATTACACCTCACAATCTACTACACTTTAGGCCAGCATTCTAGCCATTACACCCCACAATCTACTTCACTTTAGGCCGGCATTCTAGCCATTACACTCCACAATCTACTACACTTTAGGCCAGCATTCTAACCATTACACCCTGTAACGAACTTGCATTATGTATTTATATATTATATATTGGATAATTTAATATGGTTATATTTTCCACTAACACCGATAGAAAAGTCAAACAGACCGATAGTTTATCACGTAGTACGGTTACCCATGAGATTTAAACAAGGTGAGTTGAAAGTCAGTCGGCACATGTATTTTGAGTGGAGCACACGCTTTGTGTTTAAGTAAAGTGAGGAACAGGCAGTTTGAGTATTACAATTGTCAAATACAGGACATGGATATTCATAGGCGAAGGTTCATTACACTCAGGTAAGTCTTTTTGCTTTATTTATGGTTAATTATGGTAAATTTTGCTGTCGAGATGTTATTACTTGCTCGCGGTCCAGAATATCCGGAAAATTAACATATTATGCAAATGTTTAGACAATGTAAGTAATGCGTGGGTTCAATATCTATTTTACATGGGTTTTTATGCCTGGTTTTTGGTGTGCATGTAGCAAAGTTTGCTGTCGGTGTAAATGGTGTCTGTGTTGAAATGGTACCGGTTTTGGTGTACATAAACTGATGTCACAACGCCCAGCATCGGTGATAGTATTATCATTAAATGCTGTCATAAATTTGGAGTTTTAGAGTCCGTAATTACAACCCGAGAAGTCCGTGCTGAACACATTATATTTATGCAGTCATATTAGTCACGGTTCGCTGGATGCAATAGAGAAGCGATATATTAATCATCTAGTGTCCTCGTCATCAATTTAGAATCTATATTTATGTGAAATTATTCCGTCCGTATTTATAAATTATCCAAGGGGAACAACCCAGTCCAATTAGTGAATTTCTACAGTACCAGGAATGCGTGCGTGCAGGATGGTATGTCTCCGTCTGTAAAATGCATATCGTTTATATATGCATTATATTTGTTCAGTGTTTTGAATGAATATCGTTTATGTTCAGTGTTGTGAATCTTGTAATATTGTGTACATTTCATTCCATATATCATTTGTTTTGTGTTTATTTTTATTATGTTTTGTTCATTAAATTTATGTTTAATATAGTGTTATATGACATTGGCCACCTGACAATCCAAAGAACTTACTTCTTTACAATGGTGGGAGCGGTGAGATTGTCACTGTGCCAATAGTTATATTAGACAGTTGTCAAGGTTGACAAGAACAGTTATTTTGACATATATTATTGATGATTATTTGTCATTCATATTTGTTTATTTATTTTTGTGTATTTGTATTTTGCATTATATAACATGGCTAGTGGATTGCCAAAGTGGGTATCAGAGTTGTTAGACAAGGGTGAAAAGTTAGAGGTATGCCTAGAATTGTTAAAGAATATGCAGGCTACAGAGAGGGAAGACAGAGCAGCTGAGAGAGAGATGAGAAAAATAGAGATGGAAAGAGAGGTAAAATTAAGAGAGTTAGAACTTAGAGAGAAAGAATTAGCTCATGGTAATGTTCAACCTTATTCTACTCCCAATTTGAAGTCAAAGCTTCCCAAATTTCATGAAGGTCAAGACCCAGATGTGTTTTTGAAGTCTTTTGAAAAGTTAGCAGCACTTCATAAAATACCGAAGCTTGAGTGGGCCCTGAGATTAGTCCCTTTACTTTGTGGGAAAGCTTTAGAAGCATTTTCTAGATTGCCAGACGAGGACAGTAGAAATTATGACGAAATTAAAACTGCTATTTTGTCTAGATATGAGCTTACTGCTGAGGCATATAGGGAAAAGTTTAGAAACTCCAGTCAGCTTTCAGATGAATCATTTAAGGAATTTGCTGTTCGATTAGTTGGTTTTCTAAGGCATTGGTTAGAACGCGAAGAGATAGGTAATAATTTTGCAAAGTTTGCTGATTTAGTTGCAAGAGAACAGTTAATGGTAAGTTGTAGTAAAGAGTTAAAACTTTGGATAAAAGAACAGAAGCCAAAAACTGTTGACGAGCTGATTGAAAAAGCATGAACATACTGTTGATGGCTATAATAGTGGTGTAACTGTAAAACTACCAGGTATCTCGTGTAATGGCAATAAAGTACAAGTGCATGGACTTGATATTGTTGAAGGTAAGATTAATAACGATGATGTATCTGTTTTAAGAGATACAGGATGTTCTACTGTATTTGTTCACAGTAAGTTTACTAACACTGATCATTTGACAGGTCATACTAGAGATATATGTTTAGCGGATGGTACAGTAAAGCAGTGTCCTGAGGTGTACATTAATGTATCTACTCCTTTTATTTCAGGTGACATTGTAGCACTAATTTTAGATACACCGTTTGCAGATCTTGTAGTAGGTAACTATGTGAATACATCTGTGCCACATAGTATTGAAGAGGTTCCTGTGACTGGAGGTAGAGATATTTTTGTTTCAGAAGAGACAGTTCCTTTTAATGCAGTTGAGACTCGATCTAGAAAGAAGAAGCAAGATGAAGCAGATAAGAAA
This sequence comes from Bathymodiolus brooksi, assembly GCA_963680875.1. Lineage (NCBI taxonomy): Eukaryota > Metazoa > Mollusca > Bivalvia > Mytilida > Modiolidae > Bathymodiolus > Bathymodiolus brooksi. Next base: position 7,672,212 of record OY804577.1, read on the forward strand.
ATAGACGAGACCACAGAAAGGTTTAGTAATGATACATCCATAACTCATTCTATAGATTTTTCCGATATATCTCAAGATTTCAAGATTTGTGACAGAAAACAGCTGATAGACTTACAGAAGACACACAACTTTAGATAAGGTAAGATCGTATGTTAGTGAAGAACACAATGAAAATCAGTCATCATACTTTGTTTATTTGTCCGATTTACTGTATATAGAGTGTACAGTAAGCCAAGTGGTGAAAGTATTCACCAGATTGTGTTGCCAAGGCAATTAAGAGACATGATACTTAAGTTAGGGCATAACATTCCGTTAGCTGGTCATCTTGGAAATAAAAAGACAAGACAACATTTTTTTTGGCCAGGTATATTTAATGATATATCAGAGTACTGTAGATCTTGTCCTGATTGCCAGATAGGTTCAGCAAAGGGGAGAGTACCCCGAGCTCCACTGATTAGCATACCACCTATGGACGAGCCATTTCAGCGCATTGCTTTAGATTTTGTTGGCCCTTTGCCTATGACAGACAGTAAAAATCGTTTCATTTTGGTTTGTGTCGATTATGCTACTAAATATCCAGAAGCAATTGCATTAAGAGACCAAGAAGCTAGCACAGTTTCAAATGCTTTGATTAGTTTATTTTCTAGGGTGGGAATACCTAAAGAAATGCTGACTGACCAAGGGAGCAACTTCATGTCCGAGTTAATGCGGGAGGTATGTAGATTATTACAAATAAGTAGGTTACGCACCAGTCCTTACCATGCTATGTGCAATGGACTTTGTGAAAAGTTTAATGGTGTACTGAAGAAAATGTTGAAAGCATATGCAAGATCGAAGCCTAAACATGGGACGAATATATTCCGTACATGCTATTCGCATACAGAGAAGTGCCAAATGAGAGCACCGGATTTTCGCCATTTGAACTATTATATGGAGGCATATTAGAGGTCCTCTAGCAGTTCTTAAAGAGGAATGGGAAGAACCGAGTACATGTCAAAATTCTGTATTAAGTCATTTATTAGACACAAGAGAAAAGATGAAAACAATGGCAGAGCTTGCCACTGAAAATGAGAAACAAGCAAAACAGAAACAAAAACTGTACTATGATAGAAAAGCAAGAGATAGGAAGTTAGAAGTTGGTCAAAAAGTACTTATATTACTGCCTACACATACATCCAAACTATTAGCTAGTTGGAAAGGACCGTTTGTTGTAACCGACAAAGTTAGTCCAGTTGACTACAAAGTCAAAGTTAGAGGAGGAAAAGAAAAAGTTTTTCATGTTAACATGCTAAAGGTATGGCATGAAAGGGTAGAAAAGGATAAGGATAATGATGTTCAAACAGATATTGCTGCGTGCTTGAACGTAATTTCAGGTCTTAGCACAGATGAAGGTACAGACGACAGTGAGATGAATCCAGCTATTTCTCCTGCTTTACAAAGAAAAGAAAGTGTAGATGACGTCCATATATCACCAGAGTTGACGTCTGATGAGAGAAAACAGCTCAAAGAACTCATGGTAGAATACGATGACATATTTAGTGATGTACCTCAGGTAACAAATATGATAGAACATAAAGTAGTTACTAGAACAGAAGAGCCGGTATATAAACGGGCTTATCCGATACCATATGCACTTAGAGACAAAGTCAAGAAAGAGATTGACGATATGTTGAAAGCAGGTATAGTTGAACCTTCTGATAGCCCTTACGCAGCCCCTATTGTTTTAATTAAAAAAAAGGATCAATCTCTCCGCATATGTTTAGATTTCCGTGATTTAAACAAACAGACTATTTTCGATCCTGTATTGATGCCTCGCATGGATGAGGTACTAAATAAGGTTAGTAAAGCGAGGTACATAAGTAAGCTGTACTTAACAAAAGGGTACTGGCAGGTCCCTCTCGATTTAGAAAGTAGATGGAAAAGTGCATTTATTACTCCTTTTGGGCACTATCAGTTCACTGTGATGCCATTTGGAATGATCAATTCCGGAGCCACTTTCGTCCGTATGATGGACAAAGTCTTAGAAGGGTTCGATGAATTTGCAGATTCATTTATTGATGATATAGGTAGTTTTAGCGATACATGGGAGTTTCATGTTGAACACCTGTGAGCAGTATTTCAATCCTTAAGAGAGGCAAAGCTCGTTGCCAAACCAAGTAAGTGTTTTGTCGGATACGGAGAGCTAGAATTTTTAGGTCACATTGCAGGAAGTGGTAACATTAAACCTGTTCAAGACAAGGTTTCTGCTATTCGACAGTTTCCGGTTCCTGTTCCAAAGAAACAAATCCGGTCATTTTTAGGTCTTATAGGTTTTTATAGAAAGTTCATACCAGTTTTCAGACATATCAGTACCTTTAACTGACCTCACAAAGAAAAATGTACCAAACAAAGTTAAATGGTCAGATACAACACAGAAAGCATTTGACAAACTGAAGGATTGTATTTGTAGTGACCCTGTTTTACGGAGTCCAGATTTTTCTAAAAAGTTTATTTTGCAGACTGATGCATCAGGAAAGGGTACGGGAGCTGTGCTTGAGCAAGAGTTCGACGATGGGCGACATCCGATTTTGTTTATCAGTAAGAAGCTGTCCGGAGCTGAATGCAACTATGCAGTGGTAGAAAAGGAGTGTTTTGCCATTGTTTGGGCGGTAAAAACACTGAGAAATTTTCTTGAGGGTAAAGAGTTCACTATTAACACTGATCATGCCCCTTTACAGTGGGTACATAAGATGAAAACCAGTAATCAGTGGTTACTGCGTTGGAGTTTGATACTTCAAGAATTCAGTTTTACTATTTCTTACATTGCAGGCAAGACGAACATTGTTGCAGATCTATTATCTAGATGTGATGATATTTAGTTATCCCCTGAGTATTACATTTACAGTTGTTTATATTTTCACATTTGAGTGTGATGATATGTTTACAGAGTTTTATTTTAACCTTATTTACTTTTTTTGAAGTTCGTTTGGCTGGTCGGACTAAATGGTCTTTAGTCTTTAGGAAAGGGACGTTTGTAACGAACTTGCATTATGTATTTATATATTATATATTGGATAATTTAATATGGTTAAATTTTCCACTAACACCGATAGAAAAGTCAAACAGACCGATAGTTTATCACGTAGTACGGTTACCCATGAGATTTAAACAAGGTGAGTTGAAAGTCAGTCGGCACATGTATTTTGAGTGGAGCACACGCTTTGTGTTTAAGTAAAGTGAGGAACAGGCAGTTTGAGTATTACAATTGTCAAATACAGGACATGGATATTCATAGGCGAAGGTTCATTAAAGTCTTTTTGCTTTATTTATGGTAAATTTTGCTGTCGAGATGTTATTACTTGCTCGCGGTCCAGAATATCCGGAAAATTAACATATTATGCAAATGTTTAGACAATGTAAGTAATGTGTGGGTTCAATATCTATTTTACATGGGTTTTTATGCCTGGTTTTTGGTGTGCATGTAGCAAAGTTTGCTGTCGGTGTAAATGGTGTCTGTGTTGAAATGGTACCGGTTTTGGTGTACATAAACTGATGTCACAATGCCCAGCATCGGTGATAGTATTATCATTAAATGCCGTCATAAATTTGGAGTTTTAGAGTCCGTAATTACAACCCGAGAAGTCCGTGCTGAACACATTATATTTATGCAGTCATATTAGTCACGGTTCGCTGGATGCAATAGTGAAGTGATATATTAATCATCTAGTGTCCTCGTCATCAATTTAGAATCTATATTTATGTGAAATTATTCCGTCCGTATTCATAAATTATCCAAGGGGAACAACCCAGTCCAATTAGTGAATTTCTACAGTACCAGGAATGCGTGCGTGCAGGATGGTATGTCTCCGTCTGTAAAATGCATATCGTTTATATATGCATTATATTTGTTCAGTGTTTTGAATGAATATCGTTTATGTTCAGTGTTGTGATTCTTGTAATATTGTGTACATTTCATTCCATATATCATTTGTTTTGTGTTTATTTTTATTATGTTTTGTTCATTAAATTTATATGTTTAATATAGTGTTATATGACATTGGCCACCTGACAATCCAAAGAACTTACTTCTTTACATACCCCACAATCTACTTCACTTTAGGCCAGCATTCTAGCCATTACACCCCACAATCTACTTCACTTTAGGCCAGCATTCTAACCATTACAACAAAGAGGAAATCTCAAAGTTTTAAGGAGCAGTAGTACATTGTAAGTAGTAAGTCAACACTGTACAAAGATAGATCTATTTATAAATTAACACAATAGTATAAATATGTATGATGAAGAAGTCATTTTCAACTTACCTAATTTTTTGCAAATCTGATTTTTCTTTAATACTGATAGATAAAACTATAACACGGCCTTTCAGCTGTAAAATCTACAAAATACCATTCCATATTTTAAAGTCTACGAAAGTCTAGATTAGCTATATACATTTTTATTACGTTACAATCCTTTTGATTTACATAAAATAACATTTTAGTTTGTGGGTACTGGTGACAGTTCCCAGAGATCAACCTACAGAGCTGCCCAGCATGTCAACAAGTGGCTGATAGGGGATGCCACCTCATTGGGGGATTGTCAGGTTTTAATATAGAAAGCCAGACCATAGTGGGTGCTGTGTTTAGGAGAATGCCACCCTCCTTGTCAACTTCAGACTCCTTTTGTAGATTTGAAGAGTAGACACATTATAACTGCTACAAAGGGTTAATCAATTGTGAAAGATATTACATAAAATAATTAGATAGACTTTTTATATTACCATTCAATATACATACAATCTTAAATCATCTACATTTTCTACATTTTATATGGTAAGACAAATTACTTAATACAAATAGTAACTAAAAAAAAATTGGACAGAAACAAAAAAGAAAAGAAAAAGAAATGGCTGAGGTAGAATACTGGTAAATACTACAACGTAGAGCAAAAGCTAAAAGTGAAATTAAAGATGTTTAAACGCAGCTAAAATCCAAATAAGAAGACACAAATTGACCTATTTACCTATTAGTATAGATTATATATTATCTTACCCTTTGACAGTTTCTTATAATGAGATTTCTATAAATATCAGTACATAGGTGTGCCACCAACATACTATGTCTTATAATTCCTTCTGTCCAACTTTCTAAATCAACATCTAAGTCTTCTCTACTGTCTAATGATAAAGCTTCTAACACCTGAAATATAGGATTGTATCTGTTAGTTACTCTATTGCTCTATTAGATCAATAAATAAAAATTAGAAAATTTTCTCTTTGTCTTAATCATAATCTGGTTCTTTTCTCATTCCTTTTCTAATATGATGGGTGCCACATGTAGAGCAGGAACTGCATACTCTTCTGGGGCACCTGGGTTCATCTCCTGAATTTAGTGGGGTTCATGTTACTCGATCGTTACTTTTGTGTGTAGTGTTTTGTCAACCATTGGTTGTCTTTTTGTACCTTTTCTTTTGGTCATTGTACTGTCCCTCTTTGGTTTAAGGCTTCTGATTACCCTTTTGCTGTCTTCCAACTTTGTTTTCATATAATTATGAAACATTCCCTATATTTTGTTCATCTCTAAAACATTTCTATTCATGATTTTTTTTCCCCTTTAAATACAAGAAGGTAAATAGAAGAAGGACCTTTATATATCTATTATATTACTTTCTTGGTAAAATACATGTATATGGAGAGAAAGTAACGATAATCTTCATTAAGAAATATGGAATACTAACAGTCTAAGAACATAGAATAAACATAATTTCATATTTTAACAAGGGCAATGCAAAGCGTGGCGTATCCCCTCGCCTAAAAATTTGACCCAGTAACCTTGACCTTTGATCTATGACCTTGAAAATCAATAGGGTTCCAGACTCTCCTAAGGATTAAGTATGTACCAAGTTTGGTCAAAATCCATTGAAGGATGTTGATTCTAGTGTTCACAAGGATGTTACGTGGTAAAAATTTGACCTGGTGACATTGACCTTTGACCTATGACCTTGAAAATCAATAGGGTTCCAGACTCTCCTAAGGATTAAGTATGTACCAAGTTTGGTCAAAATCCATTGAAGGATGTTGATTCTAGTGTTCACAAGGATGTTACGTGGTAAAAATTTGACCTGGTGACATTGACCTTTGACCTATGACCTTGAAAATCAATAGGGTTCCAGACTCTCCTAAAGACTAAGCATGTACCAAGTTTTTTTTTTGGTCAAAATTCATAGAAGGATGTTGATTCTAGAGTGTTCACAAGGATGTTAAGTGGTAAAAATTTGACCCAGTGACCTTGACCTTTGACCTTGAAAATCAATAGGGTTCCAGATTCTCTTAAGGACTAAGTATGTACCACGTTTGGTCAAAATCCATTGAAGGATGTTGATTCTAGAGTGTTCACAAGGATGTTACGGAAGGACGGAAGGAAGCGTTACTATATCCCTTCGCAACTTCGTTGGCGAGGGGATAATAAATATTATACTGGTAAATACATGCACTTTTTATTACATTTTTGTAGATCAAACTACTACCCTGAAAAAGCATGTGTTTAATAAGATAAATATATTTCTATTTTTGTCTTTATTATCCTAACACTTTACTTATATATGTTTTACCTGATCTATTTTAGCCCCAAAGAATCCTGGTTCTTCAACATCTAGATATTTTACCTGATCTATTTTAGCCACAAAGAATCCTGGTTCTTCCACATCCAGGTAATCTTCCTCTGTAAACTTATTTTCTACACCTTCTACAATATCTCTTACTGATGACAATACTTGGTTTATCACATAGGACTTGCTAACCTAAAATAGACAGTACACACATTGTTGGTACCAACAGGTGATTTCTTTATTCTTCTCTACTTCATCACCTGTATGTTACTACAGGTATTTTCCCTCACTTTTTCATTGCAGAAAGGTGGCTTTATAAGAAAGTTAATACAGTAATCCTAATTGTATAAATAATAATATATGAGATAAATAACCTTTAGAAAATACTGTTGTGATGCAAAACCAAAATCAGGTAATGTTTTGTGTAGCCATCAATGTATGTGTAGAGATTATTAGTGTAAACAGAGATATGTTTGGTGGTCTAAAATTTTCCTTCTTCAAACTTCAATATCAATTAACACTGAATTAATTCTTTAAAGTCTAATTCTGAAAGTTAAAGCACAAAGTATATCCACAATTCCATATGGCAAAAAAGTCTGCTGCCAAAAGAATTTTTACTTTTATCCTACAATTAATGTTTTTAATATACAAATATGATGTAAAAATATGGTTTTCCTATAATATACAATACAAATATTGCTTTTAACCACAACAATTACGGAACTACTTCTTTTAACCTAATATGTAAATATCTACCATAGCAACCTCCTGGGTTCATGACGATTATGTCAAAAGTATTTTTCTATTCTACAGTTCAAATAATAACACATTTTCTTCATATTACAAATGACCACACAAGTGGTGTTATGGTTAGGGTGCTCGTCTCCAGTGTAGTAGATCATGGGTTAGCATGCTCGTCTCCAGTGTGGTAGATCATGGGTTAGCATGCTCATCTCCAGTGTGGTAGATCGTGGGTTAGGGTGCTCGTCCCCAGTGTGGTAGATCATGGGTTAGCATGATCGTCTCCAGTGTAGTAGATCGTGGGTTAGAGTGCTCATCTCCAGTGTGGTAGATCATGGGTTAGCATGCTCGTCTCCAGTGTGGTAGATCATGGGTTAGGGTGCTCGTCCCCAGTGTGGTAGATCATGGGTTAGCATGCTCGTCTCCAGTGTGGTAGATCGTGGGTTAGCATGCTCGTCTCCAGTGTGGTAGATCATGGGTTAGCATGCTCATCTCCAGTGTGGTAGATCGTGGGTTAGCATGCTTGTCTCCAGTGTGGTAGATCGTGGGTTAGCATGCTCGTCTCCAGTGTGGTAGATCATGGGTTAGGGTGCTTGTCTCCAGTGTGGTAGATCGTGGGTTAGGGTGCTCGTCTCCAGTGTGGTAGATCGTGGGTTAGGGTGCTCGTCTCCAGTGTGGTAGATCGTGGGTTAGGGTGCTCGTCTCCAGTGTGGTAGATCGTGGGTTGGCATGCTCGTCTCCAGTGTGGTAGATCGTGGGTTAGCATGCTCGTCTCCAGTGTGGTAGATCATGGGTTAGCATGCTCGTCTCCAGTGTGGTAGATCATGGGTTAGCATGCTCGTCTCCAGTGTGGTAGATCGTGGGTTAGTATGCTCGTCTCCAGTGTGGTAGATCATGGGTTAGCATGCTCGTCTCCAGTGTATTAGATAGTGGGTTAGCATGCTCGTCTCCAGTGTGGTAGATTGTGGGTTAAAGTGCTCGTCTCCAGTGTGGTAGATCGTGGGTTAGCATGCTCGTCTCCAGTGTGGTAGATCGTGGGTTAGCATGCTCGTCTCCAGTGTGGTAGATCGTGTGTTAGGGTGCTCGTCTCCAGTGTGGTAGATCATGGGTTAGCCTGCTCGTCTCCAGTGTGGTAGATCATGGGCTAGGGTGCTCATCTCCAGTATGGTAGATCGTGGGTTAGGGTGCTCGTCTCCAGTGTGGTAGATCGTGGGTTAGCATGCTCGTCTCCAGTGTGGTAGATCGTGGGTTAGCATGCTCATCTCCAGTGTGGTAGATCATGGGTTAGCATGCTCGTCTCCAGTGTGGTAGATCGTGGGTTAGCATGCTTATCTCCAGTGTGGTAGATCGTGGGTTAGGGTGCTCGTCTCCAGTGTGGTAGATCATGGGTTAGCATGCTCGTCTCCAGTGTGGTAGATCATGGGTTAGCATGCTTGTCTCCAGTGTGGTAGATCATGGGTTAGCATGCTCGTCTCCAGTGTGGTAGATCGTGGGTTAGTATGCTCGTCTCCAGTGTGGTAGATCATGGGTTAGCATGCTCGTCTCTAGTGTGGTAGATTGTGGGTTAGCGTGCTCATCTCCAGTGTGGTAGATCATGGGTTAGCATGCTCGTCTCCAGTGTTGTAGATCGTGGGTTAGCATGCTCGTCTCCAGTGTGGTAGATCATGGGTTAGCATGCTCGTCTCCAGTGTGGTAGATCATGGGTTAGCATGCTCGTCTCCAGTGTATTAGATAGTGGATTAGCATGCTCATCTCCAGTGTGGTAGATCGTGGGTTAAAGTGCTCGTCTCCAGTGTGGTAGATCGTGGGTTAGCATGCTCGTCTCCAGTGTGGTAGATCGTGGGTTAGCATGCTCATCTCCAGTGTGGTAGATCGTGGGTTAGGGTGCTCGTCTCCAGTGTGGTAGATCATGGGTTAGCCTGCTTGTCTCCAGTGTGGTAGATCATGGGTTAGGGTGCTCATCTCCAGTATGGTAGATCGTGGGTTAGGGTGCTCGTCTCCAGTGTGGTAGATCGTGGGTTAGCATGCTCGTCTCCAGTGTGGTAGATCGTGGGTTAGCATGCTCATCTCCAGTGTGGTAGATCATGGGTTAGCATGCTTGTCTCCAGTGTGGTAGATCGTGGGTTAGCATGCTTGTCTCCAGTGTGGTAGATCATGGGTTAGGGTGCTCGTCTCCAGTGTGGTAGATCGTGGGTTAGCATGCTCAGCTCCAGTGTGGTAGATTGTGGGTTAGCATGCTCGTCTTCAGTGTGGTAGATCATGGGTTAGCATGCTCGTCTCCAGTGTGGTAGATCGTGGGTTAGCATGCTCGTCTCCAGTGTGGTAGATCATGGGTTATGGTGCTCGTCTCCAGTGTGGTAGATCATGGGTTAGGGTGCTCGTCTCCAGTGTGGTAGATCGTGGGTTAGGGTGCTCGTCTCCAGTGTGGTAGATCGTGGGTTAGGGTGCTCGTCTCCAGTGTGGTAGATCGTGGGTTAGGGTGCTCGTCTCCAGTGTGGTAGATCGTGGGTTAGCATGCTCGTCTCCAGTGTAGTAGATCGTGGGTTAACATGCTCGTCTCCAGTGTGGTAGATTGTGGGTTAGCATGCTCGTCTCCAGTGTGGTAGATCGTGGGTTAGCATGCTCGTCTCCAGTGTGGTAGATCGTGGGTTAGCATGCTCAGCTCCAGTGTGGTAGATCATGGGTTAGCATGCTCATCTCCAGTGTGGTAGATCATGGGTTAGGGTGCTTGTCTCCAGTGTGGTAGATCATGGGTTAGGGTGCTCGTCTCCAGTGTGGTAGATCGTGGGTTAGGGTGCTCGTCCCCAGTGTGGTAGATCGTGGGTTAGGGTGCTCGTCTCCAGTGTGGTAGATCGTGGGTTAGCATGCTCATCTCCAGTGTGGTGGATCGTGGGTTAGGGTGCTCGTCTCCAGTGTGGTAGATCGTGGGTTAGGGTGCTCGTCTCCAGTGTGGTAGATCGTGGGTTAGGGTGCTCGTCTTCAGTGTGGTAGATCGTGGGTTAGGGTGCTCGTCTCCAGTGTGGTAGATCATGGGTTAGCATGCTCGTCTCCAGTGTGGTAGCTCATGGTTTCAAGCCCCTATCCGATCAAACCAAAGACTATGAAATTAGTATGTGTTGCTTCTCTGTTAAGCATGCAGTACAAGGAGAAAGCCAAGGGCAAAGACTGGTTGGCTCAAATCAGGATAATGTGTCTGAGTGGGGAGACATGTTTACCCGTGAACTGTTTCAGTGAGCTAGCACTATAAAAATCCAACTAAGCATGTTGGTCTAGTACAAAGCGGACATCATCATCTCAGTGAAAATTAACTTGTTCTTGCCATGATATAGCTGAAAAATTGCTGAGTTGGCTTTATACAACAATCACTCACTCACTCACTCACTCATATTACAAATGTCATATTTAAAAGAAATGGAAATGAGAACTAAATACTGACCTGAGCTTGGGGGTTACATGGATATTTAATACAACTCTGTAATGCTGCACTCATAGATGGAATAGATTTCTTCAATAGGTTTAATGCTGTAATGATTCTCTCCCTTTGTCTATCCTGACACAAGTCTTTCTGTCGTTTGTTTGCTAATGCAGTAAGGATCGAAACAGTGTCAGTAAAACTCTGTAAATAAAATAGTTTATAGCTTTCAACTGATATTACTTCAATGAAAATTGCATGGGTGGCGGGTCAATGAAAAAAGTGCCATACCTGTGTAAGTAAAAAATACATCAGGAATCAGAAATATTACATACATTTATTACAACAATTTATTGAATGAATCATAGACGGGATGTATATCAAACATCAGTGTTTACCATGCACAACATAATATCCTTTTTCCTTTTTTAATTTAATTTTTTTTCTTCTTCTGCTATCAACTGCATTCAAGATTATCCATTCATGTTGTTTTTTTTACGATAATCATCGAAATGTAGATATATGCATAGCGCTTACTTTGGGTTTTTTTTTTAAATGTTTTGCTACTTTAATCTAGTATTTTGTTGTGTTTTTTTTTTTTATCTATGTAAAGCACCTAAGGGTTTTTTTTTTTTAGAAAGTGTGCTATGCAAATTCTGATATAATAAATAATAATAATACAGTAATTTACGCACCTTAAATTTAGCTAACAAATCAGGCATGTTATCAACACAACTCAACAATCCAACAGTCTCTGTAACATTATGGGATGCTGTTAATATCTTTCTTACTTCATAGTCATCAGATACTAGTAAGACCTACAATGATGAAACTTTCCTAAATTAAAATAAATATTTAAAACTAAATAAATATTTATGTAAATATTTATTTTTCATAAGAATATACTACAGTTTTTTTTATGAGTTTTATTTAGAAGAACATCACACCTTCTTTAAAATCTACTGATTGATGACATGTTTGTTTTATAGCATTTTCAGCAACCTTTTAGACCTCATTGGTTATTATAGACAACCTTTTAGACCTCATTGGTTATTATAGACAACCTTTTAGACCTCATTGGTTATTATAGACAACCTTTTAGACCTCATTGGTTATTATAGACAACCTTTTAGACCTCATTGGTTATTATAGACAACCTTTTAGACCTCATTGGTTATTATAGACAACCTTTTAGACCTCATTGGTTATTATAGACAACCTTTTAGAC